>JAVJIF010015097.1:0-113067 GCA_038442645.1 Agave tequilana | reverse complement strand
AAATCTTCACCGAGGAGATAAAAGAAATCAGAAAGAGTTTTTTAAACTCATCAGGATAGAGCAGAAATCGGAAGTCAAAAGGAGTAAGAATAGGAACTCGTTGCAGGCCAAGACCGCACCCGGTCGACCGCCTGGTCGACCAGTGTGCACGACTTGCACAGATATGGCCCGGTCGACTGTGGCAAAGGAACGGTCGACCGGAGCGGTCGACCGACTGACATGAACCAACTCTCGGTGGTCCCGGTTGACCGGGCCGGTCGACCGCGGACAAGGGTCGGTCGATCGTCCAGTCGACCGTCAGACATGTTCTGTTCTCCTTTCAGGATTTGGACTCATGTTCTGTTTTGAGGTCGAATCCAATCAGGGTTTTCTAAATCCCTGGGACTCTCTGGCTATAAATATGAGTTAGAGCCTCTTGAATTGAATCCCCTCATGAATTGTATCTCACTGAAAATCTCTCTTGGAATTCCTTGAAGTAAGGAACAAGTTATAATTGATTGTTGAATCAATAAAATCTCTCTCTCCCTTACCTCAAGGACGTAGGCAAATTGCCGAACCTCGTTAAATAATGTGCTGGTTTGCTTTCTCTTTTATTTCTCTATTCTTGAGCGTGTGGCTACTTCTCCGCTGCTTTTATCTCTATTGGTGGATTCTTCATTGATTGTTGTCTCGCACGTAACATCTCTCTCTTTCAATGGATAAAGACATCATGTTCCTTAAAATTAAACTAAAACCATACTTTTAGTTTAATGTCATGGTCATTGAAAGCCCCATAAAGAGGGATACCCACAAATTTTTGGCATGCACCCCATTTCTAGGTCTTGATTAGGACTAACTGTCCCTATTGATGTCTCTACAAAGCTTGACAGAAATGTCACAATAGAAACGATTTGTTGGAATCTACAAGGCTTGACAACAACTAATTGCATTGATTAGTACATAACACATCCATTTATAATGTCACAATGTGAGGAAGCTTTAATGGCACTATTTCAAAGATGGGGAAAGAGTCAGTTTTTCTTTCTTTTTCTTCTTCTTCTTTTTTTGGCAAAGAGGTCTGAAATTAGCAATGATTTCTCAGGGGAAATAGTTTATCGGAAATAGTTTATCTGTTTGTAATTCTCGTTCAGAAATTTTACACCAAATAAGAGAGAGTTGACATCTAATTGATAGACAGCTGTAAAATTATGACAAATTCTATCACAGCCTCGATGGTAATGATCATCGAAGAGTGCTCAGGAAATAAGTTACTACATCAAAAACTGCAGGAACAAATCATTCTCTCTCAGTTTCTCTACACATGTTCAACATAAATATACTCCAGCAAAGAGTTTGTGAAGGTCATAAATATGCCATTTACTACCAACATTATGCTACGTCGACTCATCATCTTCTTTGGGCCCCTCATTGGACAAAAAAAAACCAGCTAGCCTGTTAATTTTTTTTTTCCAGGACTCACTGAAATATTACTGGCATTGTTTTGAATCATTGTACTAAGAATTGAATGAAATAAAAAAATGTACTTTTTCACTGAGAGGTTGATTTTTTTAATTTTTCCTCTTCTAGAACTGTACTCGCTTCAGAGCTCTGCTGGTAACTGACAGACTGTAACAACTCTCCGTGGGCCGAGGTTTTATTTTGCGAGAGCAGAGAAGACAAAAGGATTCAATGGCCGAGAAAGTTGGTGCATGTCGACTTCTTATGAAGTCAGAGAACAAACAACAACAACGACAACAGGTGAGGTGGCTGATTTATTGCTTGCAGTTTTTTCTTGCCTGGTTTTGATGGTGGAATTTGCTTGGAGGGTAAAAGCCTGCACGAAGAGAAAGGCCACATGTATAGGGTTCAATTCATTGAGAAATAACTGTCATACGTTGGTCCACATTCCTACTATCTTCTTCTCCAAAATTATCTACCTGTGAATCAAAAGGCAAATGTTTGCAATCCATTGGCAGACAGAGACTCTAAAAGTGATATGAAGTTAATATTGGAGTCATGGATTTGTTTGATGTTGCTTTATTTATAGATAAATGTTGTTAGAAAAAGACTGGACAAAAATGTTTTTTTAGAGAATGACTCTTGTAAGATTGATGGCATTCAACTCACAAAAGAGACTAGAATCCGCACTGGTCAGTTGCCATCATTGGCCGAAGATCAAGGGTTTGGTTTAATCTGGGTCTAAACGGTTCAATTTGGTTTGGTCTGCTTCATTTTCTAAACCGCATTTGAAGGAAATAATCCTTGCATGCCACTAATTTAGCAAAACGTGCCACAAAATCCTTGCCACTAATTTAGCAAACGTGCTAAATTAATCTTGCCACTAATTTAGCAAACGTGCTAAATTAATCTTGCCAGTATTTTAGCACATGTATAGTATTTTTAGCATACCATGTTTAGGTTAGTTACCTTGTGTGATCGGCCTGTGATTGAAGGCAGTCTTTTCTTTCCATTTTGTTTCCATTTAGTTGTCTTTAAAAGCAGAGAATTATATAATGAAAAGCAAGCCAAAAAGTTTTGCAGCTTCAATTCGTGTGAGTTTTCTTGTAGCTTGGCTGTGAATCTCGTCGGCAACGTGCGCGTTGAATCTTCGGCGAGGTTCTAACAATTGGTATCAGAGCGAGGCTATCGAAGATGTCTGGGAAGAAGGTCAACGACGGCGCCTCCAAAGATGGTGTGGTGTACCAGCGGGTGATTCGTGAGGTGAGCGGTGGGAGTAAGTATCCTGTCCTCACCAAGACCAATTACTCAGAGTGGGCACTCCTGATGAAGGTGAAGTTGAAGGCGAGAGCGTTGTGGACCGTCATCGAGGATGGCGCCGATCCGCAAGAGGAGATGATGGCACTGGACGCCTTGTGCAGCGCGGTGCCACCAGAGATGATTCCGACGATCGCCAAGAAGGAGACGGCAAAGGAGGCCTGGGACACGATCGCGACCTTGAGGGTCGGAGATGATCGAGTGAAGAAGTCAACGGCGCAGCAGCTTCGCCGAAAGTTCGATCTCGCCGTATTCGAGGACGGCGAGACAGTCGAGGACTTCGCGCTACGCCTGAACAACATGGCGGCACAACTCGCCACCATGGATGAAGAAGTGGAGGAAGCCAAGGTTGTCGCAAAGATACTCCGAAGCCTGCCACCCCGGTTCAAGCAGATCGCCATTGCGATTAAGACATTGCTCGATATTTCGACCATGTCTGTCGCCGATCTCACCGGGCGTTTGAAAGAGGCCGAGGAGGCGTTCGAAGAAGCACCGACGTCATTACAACATGAGGGAAAGCTATACCTCACGGAAGAGGAGTGGGACGCGCGACGGAAGAAGCGCGAGACGGAGAACCACTCCGGCGCGGTGCAAGCGGTGGCAGAGGCAGAGCAGGACGGGCGGAGGAGGAAGAAGACGAGGACGCGGGCGCGCACGCGGAGACTCATCACCAGGTGGGCAGTCAAAACCCACTGGGGACGAGTGCCGGCGTTGCGGGAAGATGGGTCACTGGGCTCGCGAATGCCGATCCAGGCCCAAACAGGAGCAAGCCCATACCGTCCAAGATGAGGCAGAAGCCTCGCTCCTACTCGCGAAAATCTCGTCCATTTCCCCGCCGCCGAAATCTGAAGTGCAATCTTCCGATGGAGCCCGGCGACCTAACCACTGACTGATGTTCCACTCTCGCAGTCTGTTCGGTCGGGTTGGGAGCGGAACAGAGGCATGGCGGCTCCGAATCAGAGGCGACGACACACACCCAGATCGAGATCTGGGAGCAGCAAGTGTTCACTCAACTCGGAGAAGAGAAGAATCGGGAGGCGGAGTCCTGGGTCCTGGACACTGGCGCGACGAATCACATGTCCGGATCAAGGACCGCATTCTCGAGGATGGACTCGGCGGTACTCGGCACCGTGCGGTTCGGCGATGACTCCGTGGCGCAGATAGAAGGCCGGGGGACCATCACTTTCTCCTGCAAGAACGGCGAGCTCCGATCGTTCTCCGGTGTCTATTTCATCCCTCGACTAACTACGAACATTGTAAGCGTAGGACAGCTTGATGAAAGGGGCTACAAGATTGACATTAAAGACGGAGTGATGCAGATCAGGGAACCCGATGGAAGGCTGCTGGCAATGGTGAAGCGGGCGGCCAACAGACTGTACACCCTCCACGTCAAGATAGCAGAGCCAAGATGCTTGGCGGTGCGCAGTCGCGGCGACGAGGTGGCGTGGCGCTGGCACGAGAGGTTCGGGCACGTCAACATGGCAGCGCTCCGGAAGCTAGCTCGGGAGGAGTTGGTACGCGGCTTGCCTATAATAGGGCAGGTAGAGGAGCTATGCGAGGCATGCCAGGCCGGCAAGCAACGGCGAAACCCGTTCCGGCTCAGGCAGAATTCCGGGCAAAGCAGTGCTTTGAGCTGGTACACGGTGACATGTGCGGCCAATTGCGCCGGCAACACCAAGGGGAAACAAGTACTTCTTGCTCCTGGTGGATGATCTCAGCAGATACATGTGGCTAGCCGTGATTCCTTCAAAAGATCGTGCAGCGGCCGAAATCAAGGAGATCCAAGCTCGAGCGGAAGGCGAGTCCGGGCTCAAGCTGAAGGCGCTCCGCACTGATCGGGGCGGGGAATTCACCGCAGCCGAGTTCGCGGGAGTACTGCGCAGCCGAAGGAGTCCATCGCCAACACACCGCGCCGTACAGCCCACAACAGAATGGCGTCGTCGAGCGTCGAAACGGCACGGTGATGGCGACGGCGAGAAGCATGCTCAAGGCGAAAGGATTGCCCGGATGGTTCTGGGGCGAGGCGGTAAGCACTGCAGTATATGTGCTCAACAGGTGCCCGACGAAGAGCGTGGACAACATGACGCCGTTTGAGGCGTGGCACGGGAAGAAGCCGGCGGTTCATCACCTCAAGACGTTCGGATGCATCGTGTACGTCCGCAACACGACGCCGCATCTGAAGAAACTCGAAGATCGGGGGCGCAAGATGATCTTCGTCGGCTACGAGCGCGGCTCCAAGGCCTACCGTGCTTACGATCCTGTCACGAAGCGTGTCCATGTGACACGCGACGTAGCGTTCGACGAGCAGGTCCAGTGGGACTGGGGTGCCGGCGGCGACGATGGAGAGCCGAGTGGAGGTGACGACGTCTTCACGATTGAATACACCACCACGGGCCAGGCGACTCCGACGGCTGTCGATACAGAAGAGGCGCCAGCACACCAGACTCCCGGGGGGCCTGACAACGTAGCGGAGCAACACGATGATCTTGTCATCACTGGAACGGACCGCGACGACCTCAGGGTGTTCAAGAACGAGATGGCGGCGGCATTCAAGATGAGCGACCTCGGCCTACTTCACTACTACCTCGGGATCGAGGTGAAGCAGAGCGCGAGCGGCATCTCGCTCAGTCAAGGAGCATACGCCGCGAAGATCTTGGAGAGAAGCGGCATGACAGGATGCAATCCTTGCCAAACACCCATGGAGGCGGGCTGAAACTAAGCAAGCAGAGCACGGAGTCACGGTGGACGCTACAGCATACAGGAGTTTCATTGGGAGCTTAAGGTATCTGGTGAATACCCGCCCTGATCTTGCGTTCTCAGTCGGATATGTTAGCCGTTTTCTGGAGGAGCCAAAGGAGGATCACCTTGCAGCATTGAAACGGATTCTTCGTTATGTGGCGGGAACAAGCAACTGGGGGCTCTGGTTCGGCAGGAAGAAGGGAAATCAAGCCCAGCTAACAGGTTTCAGCGATGCTGATTTTGCTGGAGACGTTGATGCTAGAAAGAGCACAACTGGAGTCATCTTCATGCTGGCGGAAAGCCCAATTTCATGGCAGTCGAAGAAGCAGCGGATTGTGGCGCAATCCAGCTGTGAATCGGAGTACATTGCTGCGGCAAATGCGACCTGCCAGGCGTTGTGGCTCGCTCAAGTGCTGGGAGAAATGCAGGGGTCCAAGCCGAGCGCTCCTCTGCTTAAAGTGGACAACAAGTCAGCCATCGCCCTGATCAAGAACCCGGTTCTCCATGAACAGAGTAGGCACATCGAGGTAAAGTACCATCTGGTCCGAAAATGCGAAGAAAAGGGTCTAATCAAGGTACAGTTCGTCAGGAGTGAAGAAACAACTCAGTGATATCCTGACGAAGTCATTGGGCAGGGCAAAATTTCAAGAATTTCGCTCAAAGATCGGCATGATCAATGTGGCTGAAGGTGCACGACAAGGCTTAGGAGGAGATTGAAGGAAATAATCCTTGCATGCCACTAATTTAGGAAAACGTGCCACAAAATCCTTGCCACTAATTTAGCAAACGTGCTAAATTAATCTTGCCACTAATTTAGCAAACGTGCTAAATTAATCTTGCCAGTATTTTAGCACATGTATAGTATTTTAGCATACCATGTTTAGGTTAGTTACCTTGTGTGATCGGCCTGATTGAAGGCAGTCTTTTCTTTCCATTTTGTTCTCCATTTAGTTGTCTTTAAAAGCAGAGAATTATATAATGAAAAGCAAGCCAAAAAGTTTTGCAGCTTCAATTCGTGTGAGTTTTCTTGTAGCTTGGCTGTGAATCTCGTCGGCAACGTGCGCGTTGAATCTTCGGCGAGGTTCTAACAGCATTGTCCCTTGAGGGGAACAAAGCCCCTTTAGGCTGCTGGCTAGCTCTTTTTTGGCTGGCAGACTACTATTTTCTCAAGAATTATTATAAGGGGGAGATGTGTGCTTCTGATCAATATGATTGTGAGATCTAACTTCTATCAAGTAAGAGTACAACAACAGATCGGTGATTTATTGCTTGCTTGGCTTGCTCCTTTGCATAGTTTTGATGGTGAACTTGCTTGGAGGGTAAAGTTGATTATGAAGACATGAAGAATAGAAAGAAGAAAAAGGCAATATGTATAGGGTACAATAAGAAATAACCCATATGGTGGTCCAAATTCCTACCTTGTTATTTAAGACTGGAATTGTGTTAGATTCAAAACGTGCCTTAACATAAAGTAAGACTTGAATGCTAACTCACTCTCTCTCTCTCTCTCTCCTCTCTCTCTCTCTCTCCTCTCTCTCTCTCTCACCAACTCTCACACCCGATCAAATCTCTGGAGGAGGAGGAGATCGCCATCGGCCTCCTCTCCTCCCCCCTCTAGTACTCCCCGCAAGATCCAAATTCTCCTTTTCCTTTTCTTTTTTCTTTTTTTCTTTTTTTTCCATTAGGGTGGCCGGATCTGGCCCTGACCTTTAGATCCAAGCAAAGGGTGGTCAAATCCGGCCAGATTCGATCAAGGGGCGGCCAGATCCGGGCCTCGGTGAGGGCGGTTTAGGCGTTGACAAGCGTGGAGCTAAAGGAGGTTGTAACACTCTGTCTAATTAATCATGATTTAATGTCTTAATTTTTGATTTTTAAATAATTTATGATGATTAACTCGATTACTCATGTGATAATACAATTTTGGTTGGATTAATGAGAAAATGAAATAAATAATCAAGTGAGACATCTACAAGTATGAAGACACACACACACACATGAATGTAGTGGCATGAGATACCCATATACGTAATTGTATGCATATATATGAATACATACAAGAAAATACAAGAGAATACAACACAAATACAAGGTACTTATTAATATATTATATGAGAAAGTTAGCGGAGGGAATGAGTCATGAAGGTTAAAAAAAGGCGAGTAGGATAATGGGGAGATGGTAAATTATGAAGGGCACCTGACAATTGGATAAAATATTAAAGGGAAATATATATAGCTATAAACATGAGAAAATTACCATTTTTCTCTTTCTTTTCTCTCTCTTGATCTCTTACCCACATTCTCTCTCTAAAACCATTGCCAATCTCTCTTACCCTTACAAGATCTCTCTCCCTCCCTTGTTTTGGTGGCCGGCGATAGCAAACCAGGCCGACAAGGTTTGCAGGCATGGGTGTGCACGCGTGAGCACTTGGGCGCATACGAGTGAACATGGTTTAACTTTTGGGACGTATTTTACTCATCCGAAGTTCTATTCGTACCATTCTCATGCCGTTGGATTCGTAAAGACGAGAGATACAATTAAACACCCAGCACAGGACACTTCGATGTATGGACGCAAATGCGAGGGACTCTCGGTAACAAAGGGTGATCGTTGTTGGAGGGAAAATCGACATCTTGATTCAAACCCTTAAGAAGGTAATTAGTCAGACTAATTGATTATATTACTTTGATATTTAAATATGAATTAGTGCTAATTGAATTGTAAATATTAGGGAAAATTGCTCGGGGACTCGGTCGGACTATACCTAGATCGAGGACTATACCTAGATTGAACTTACAACACAAATCCTATTCTAACTCTGAGATGATTGGCTGTCAGATGCTTGAAGAACATGATCAATCCAATTAAGAGTTAGTCTTCTTGATCTATAAGAAATTTAGACTCTTCATTCTTTAGAAACAAATCTTTATAAAATAGAAATTGAATTCTATTCAGAGTCCACCAGAAAATAAACTTGAAATGTCTCAGAAATAGAAACCTTAATTTGATTCTGACTATCGACAAACTTCTCAGGCTGTCGACATGTGAGTCAGCTGTCGACAGCCGATATGGCCTGTCACAGACTAAGCTCTCTTCTCTTCTCTGTATCCTGCTGTTGACATGCCCAGTCAACATCCTACTGGATGAAGTTGACAGGCCTGTCGACTACTATCATATTTTCTGAATTTGCTTCTTCTTCAAGTCTTCTTTCTTCTTCACTTCAACTGGACCTTCTTCACCACTTTCTCCTTCTTGAAAATAAGACAATTTCACAACATGAACAAAGTCCATTGAGGCTGTTGGCTAGCTATTTTTGGCAAATCATATTAGTTTTTTCTTAAGAATCATTATATGGGGGAGATGCATGGGTTTGCTTGTGATCAATGTGACTGTGAGGTCTAATTTCTATCAAGTCAGAGTACAAAAACAACAACAACAAAAACAACAAATGGGTGATTTATTGCTTTCTTTGCTTGCTTCTTTGCATAGTTTTGATGGTGAGTATGGTTGGAGGGTAAAGTTGATCATGAAGACATGAAGAATAGGAAGAAAAAGGCTACATGTACAAGGTTCAATAAGAAACAACTCATAGGGTGATCCAAATTCCTACCTTGTTAGACTCAAATGGTGTTAGATCTAAAAACTTGATCAACATAAAGTTAAGACTTGACTTTGTTGGAACCTGAAGGTGCCCAAGAACACAACCCTAGATCATAAACAACCCAAACAAGAAGGGGACACAAGTATATAACGAGGTTCTACGTCCTCGGGATAGAGAGAGAGATCTATTAATGATTTACACAAGATTTACAAGAGAATTACAATGGTTCTATCAAGAACTCACTCAGTTAGATTAACCCCAAATTGAGTTTCAAGTCCTCTATTTATAGAGAGAAGAAAAAACACCTCCAAATAGTGCAGTTCGGGTTTAAAATGCTGCCCAGATCCGTATGTCGATCGACCGGCCGTTCGACCGCTCCAAGTGTGCGGCCGACCATCCAGTCAACCATGCAGACCTTTTCAATTTTATGTTAATCTCAGAGTTGAGGCCAGTCGACTGGGCGGTCAACCGGAACTAAGTCCCAACTCTCTGTTAATGATAGAGTCAAGCTGGTTGACCATATGATCAACCGCCAACATGGGTCTTTCTCTCGTCCATGTCAGTCGACTAAGCAGTTGACTGAATTCAACTCTTGTGTACTTCGGTCGATCGCCCGGTCGATCGAACCGCTGTCAATGAGTTTAAAAACTCATCATCCTAGTTTTTGATCCTCTCTACATTCTCCACCTCGGTGATTAATTTTCAGATCTGAGCCGAATATTAATGAATTAGCCGCTCTGTGATGGACATACGATCCCCGCCACGAGATCGACACACGATCTCCGCCAAACAAACCAAACGCGAATGTTGACTCACCATATGATTCCGAGAAATCTCAAATGCAAAGTTACAATTGATTTCAAATGATCACAATAGATCCAAACGATTGATCCAAAATCAATCCAAATTGATTTTGTCATCCCTCAAGCAACTCTCTCCAAACTCTAATATCAATTGTAACTCTACCAAAATTTTCAGCTCAACTAACCAAACGGAATGTACCATACATGTCTTCCCAACACTTCACCGAAGAGAGCCAACCAACCAACATGTCCTCAATGACCGGAATACCAGTCCAAATGACCAAAAAAAGAACCAATATGTGTTGTGCGTGCTATCCAATCACAACAACCAAACAATAGAGAATCCCAAGATCTTCAGCACAAAGAACAACCCAACAATCACACGAAGAACGCACAAATCACAAAGACAAGAATTAACGAGGTTCGGCCTTCAATGCCTACGTCCTCGGGGCAATCAATGGAGAGATTTATATTTTAGGAAGATGATTACAATAGCTCTTCGTCTCTTTGAATGCAAGAGAACTCACAGCTAATACAATTTCGCAGAGATATTAAACCCTAGAATCAACATTAGGCTTAAATACCTCGCATCAGCGGAGCAGCAGATTTCACCCAAACCTGACTGTCGGTCGACCGGGACGGTCGACTGACCTCCTCTTCTGGTCGACCCGACGGTCGACCCAAGAAACCCGAGAGTTGGGTTATTTACAGTCAAATCATTCCGGTCGACCGGCCTGTCGACCCAGAAAACCCGAGAGTTGGGTTCCTGCAGTCAGAGCACTTCGGTCGACCCGCCGGTCGACCGCGCAAAACCCTGTGCATGCTGTGTACGTCGGTCGACCGGCCCGGTCGACCGAGCCGCCTGTCTTCTGCTGCTGCTGCTATTTCCTGCCGCTGTCCCTTTGCCTTTCATCATCGACTTCCTTGGCGATCTTCGATGGCACTTGGCAATCTTCTACAGCACTTGGCATGGCATCACCTCCTTTAATATCCTCTCTCCTCCAACAATTCTCCAGCTCTGTGAAGATTTTCAAATCTGAGCCGAATTTCGACTCGATAGCGGCTGCACCAACATGGTTGCCTACGTACCCCTGCCTAAGGGATCAAGCCGTCCGTAGTTCATCCAAATGAGCTTCAGCAAGCTCAATTCACCTGAAGGACATGGAGCAAGTCTTTGCAGTGTGCAAACTTCACCCTCGACACCACCTTTGTTAGCATATCGGCCGGATTCTCCGAAGTATGAATCTTCAACAAGTCAATGTCACATTCCTCTAGAATCTCCCGAACAAAGTGATACCTGACATCAATATGCTTCGTCCTTGCATGATAGACCTGGTTCCTTGCCAAGTAGATGGCACTCATGCTGTCACAGTTTATCTTCAATATATCCTGTTCCACGCCCAAGTTATCAAGTAACCCTGAAGCCAGATTGCCTCCTTCATGGCCTCTGTCATAGCCATATATTCAGCCTCTGTGGTCGACAACGCGACGGTAGACTGAAGTGTGGAGCGCCAACTCACCGGTGCCTGTGAGAATGTGAAGACATATCCCGTCGTCGACCGGCGTTTGTCAAGATCACCTGCATAGCCTGAGTCCACATACCCTATGCACTCCTGCTTTCCGGTGTTGTCCTTCTCGAATACTAGGCCTACATTAACGGTTCCCTTGATGTACCTCAGAATCCATTTTACAGCTTCCCAATGACCCTGTCCAGGATCATGCATGTATCGACTCACCATTGAGACTGCCTGTGATAGATCTGGCCTCGTACACACCATAGCATACATCAAGCTACCCACAGCATTGGCATATGGAACATGAGACATATACTCACGCTCTTGAACACTCCTTGGAGACATCTTTGCTGACAGTTTGAAGTGCGGCGCCATAGGTGTACTAACAGACTTAGTATCCTTACTGATATTAAACCTCTGCAGTACCTTCTCCAAATAGCCCTTCTGTGTCAAACTTATCCTGCCAGCTTTCCTGTCTCTAGTGATCTCCATGCCCAATACTTTCCTTACTTCCCCCAGGTCCTTCATCTCAAGCTCTGACGATAACATCTTCTTCAGAGAGTCAATAGCAGATCTCGACCTAGAAGCAATCAATATATCATCTACATAAAGAAGTAGATAGATATATTCACCTGATGGTAACTTGTTATAGTACACACATGGGTCGAAATGGCTACGTGTGTACTTCTTCTTCCTGATGAAGCTATCAAATCGCTTGTACCACTGTCTAGGAGACTGCTTCAAACCGTACAGCGATTTCTATAGCTTACATACTAACTCTTCCTTCCCTGCAGCTTTGTAACCTGTGGGCTGTGTCATATAGATCTCCTCCTCAAGATCGCCGTGGAGAAAGGCGATCTTCACATCAAGTTGGTCAAGTTCCAACTCATTCTGCGCCACCAAAGCCAATAGAATCCGAATAGACGAGTGTTTAACTACCGGGGAGAACACCTCGTTATAGTCGATTCCTTCTCTCTGAGCGTAGCCTTTAGCCACCAGCCTTGCCTTGTAGCGCACTGCATCTTCTTGGAGAGATCCTTGCTTCTTAGCAAATACCCACTTGCACCCTATGGCCTTCTTCCCCTTGGGCAACTTAGTAAGTTCCCATGTGTTGTTCTTGTAGAGAGATTTCATCTCTTCATCCATGGCCTCTTTCCACATCCTAGCTTCTGTACTGATCTCAGCTTCCCTGAAGGTAGATAGAATAGCCTCTTCAACAACTGGAAGTGCATACGCGACGACCATATCAGTGGTGAGCCAACCCGGTCTCCTAGTGTTCCTCCGTGGTCTTCCAACTGCAGTAGAATCTGGAACAGTACCCATGACCTGCTCCTGATCCTCTTCAACATTTTCAGCATTTTCTTCAGCTACTTGATCACCACCCTGTGTCACCTCAGGAATGATCCGAACTGATACTAAATCCTCTAGAGATGGTGGATCTGCATCACTCTCCACCTGCTGCAATAGCTCCTTGGTCTTGCTGGTCTCACCTGCTTAGAGACAGTAGGCTTCATCAAAGAAGCCTCATCGAATGTGACATCCCTGCTGATTATGAACTTGTTGTCCTTTTGGTCCCAAATCTTGAACCCCTTGGTTCCTCGCTTGAAGCCAACGAACACCCCTTTCTTTGCCCTTGGGTCCGACTTGTCTTCTTTGACATGGTAGTAGGCTGGACATCCGAAAATCCGTAGCAAATCATAGTCCTCAGCAGTTCTTCCTGACCAAGCTTCAAGAGGAGTCTTCCCCCCTATTGCAGACGACGACAACCTGTTCACAAGATGGCTTGCATACCCCAAAGCTTCAGCCCAAAACTTCTTTGGCAGTCCTGCATTGGATAACATACACCGAACCTTCTCTAGCAAAGTCCGGTTCATCCTCTCAGCCACCCCATTTTGTTGCGGAGTCTCTCGTACTGTGAAGTGTCTCTCTATGCCCTCATCAAGGCATAGCTGTAGGAAAGGATCCGATTTGTACTCTCCTCCATTGTCAGAACGGAGGATCTTGACCTTCCTTCCCGTGCTTCTCTCCAGATTAGCTTTCCACTTCACAAACAGTTCTAGGACTTCATTCTTGTGTCGCATAGTGTACACCCAACAGCGCCTAGAATAGTCATCGATGAACGACACAAAATAGTGGTTATCTCCAATCGATGCAGTCTTGGTAGGTCCCCATACATCTGTGTGAACATAGTCAAGAATACCCTCCGTGCAGTGTGAAGCTGTGCCAAACTTCACCTTGGTCTTCTTGCCGATGATGCAATGTTCACATAGATCCAACTTGCAGGTCTCAGCACCCTTCAGCAACCCTTTCTTCACAAGAGTTTGCATTGATTTCTCCCCTGCATGTCCCAGCCTCATGTGCCACAGCCGGGTTGAATCTTCCTTCTGACTGGTAGAAGCTGCCACCTGCTCTATCACTGTACTACCCTTCAAGTAATACAAGTTGTTCCGGTGATCGGCCTTCAACACCACCATCGAGCCCTTTGTCATTTTAAGAACTCCTTCCTTAATAGACACTCCGAGACCCAATGATTCCAAAGCTCCTACAGAGATCAAGTTCCTCTTCAGCTGAGGTACATATCTCACTTCTTTCAGCTCTCTCACCATCCCATCAAACATCCTGATTGGAATAGTGCCAACACCCTCCATGATGCATGGATGATCATCGCCCATGACGACCGAACACCCCTCCAACTTCTCAAAACTGGTAAACCAGTCTCGATTAGGGCATACATGATATGTTGCACCTGTGTCCAAGATCTACTTGTTCTCACCCGAGTAGCCAATGACGGGAGTGGTAACTGAAAACGAGAACACTGAAGAATCCGAATCTGATCCATCTGCCTGTGATTTGCTGCTTGCAGTTTTTACCACTTTTGCGAGATTTGCTTCAGATTTTGATTCTTTCTTCTTTCCCTTGAACTTTGGACAGTCTACCTTCCAGTGCCCAAACTCTTTGCAGAAGGCGCACTGATTTCTCTTGAGATCCCTAAATCCGGCCTGGATTTCGATCTTCCTCTAATCTCCTTTCCCTTCCTTGATGAACCTCTGCCTCTTACTTCCAATGCCTTCGCCGATGACCCTGACTGAGAAGGATGCCTCTCATTCTTCCTTGTGTCATAACTCATCAGTGCAAACGACACCTCATCATAATCCAAGCTCTGCCTTCCATTAATGAAGGTCAGTGAGAATGTCTCGTACTCCTCTGCAGGAAGTGAATTCAGAAAGATGACCGCCTTATCTTCCTCATCTACCGTGACATCCACATTTAGCAGATCTGTAAGAAGCTTCGTATATCGGTTGATGTGCTCATTTACTGTGCTCCCCTTCTTCATCTGAAACTGATACAGCTTACTCTTAAGCTGCAACCTGGACTCTATACTCTTCGTCAGGTACTTCTTTTCAAGGGTTTCCCACAGTTTCTTCGCTGACGTCTTATGTTGCACAAGGTATTTTATATCTTGTGACAAGCATGAACGTATCAAGCCACATGCCGACCTATTCATCTTCGCCCACTCTTCATCAGTGGTAGTGTTCTTCTTCTTCGCCAATAGGAGAGTGTCTTCGAGGTTTGATGCATTCAGCGCATCTATAACCTCGCATCTTCACATACCAAAATTGTTAGTCCCATTAAACTTAACAACTTCAATCCTTGGGTGATTGTTCATTGTCTTAACAGATACAGTTTCTTCTGCCATTGAGATTTCCCTGATCCTCTATCTATGCGGAAGAATAACCAACTTGAAATAGATCTCTACTCAGATAAAAATCAGATTTTTTTTACCTGTCCCTTGAAACCCTAGATCGAGTTTCTCACCAGATCTACTCCACCACGGATTCAACGAGCCCTCCTAGAGTCCTTCTGAGATTGACACACGATCTCCTTGAACACCCAATATCTCAGATCTGAGATCGACACACGATCTCCACCGGATCCGATCTCGAGCCCTCCGAATCCTCAAAAAATCCCAAGAGCAACCTAGATGCTCTGATACCACTTGTTGTGCGCGCTATCCAATCACAACAACCAAACAATAGAGAATCCCAAGATCTCCAGCACAAAGAACAACCCAACAATCACACAAAGAACGCACAAATCACAAAGACAAAATTTAACGAGGTTCGGCCTTCAATGCCTACATCCTCGGGGCAATCAATGGAGAGATTTAAATTTTAGGAAGATGATTACAATAGCTCTTCGTCTCTTTGAATGCAAGAGAACTCACAGCTAATACAATTTCGCAGAGATATTAAACCCTAGAATCAACATTAGGCTTAAATACCTCACATCAGCGGAGCAGCAGATTTCACCCAAACCCGACTGTCGGTCGACCGGGACCGGTCGACCGGGGACGGTCGACCGGTCCCGGTCGACCGACCTCCTCTTCCGGTCGACTCGACGGTCGACCCAAGAAACCCGAGAGTTGGGTTGTTTACAGTCAAATCATTCCGGTCGACCCAGAAAACCCGAGAGTTGGGTTCCTGCAGTCAGAGCACTTCGGTCGACCCGCCGGTCGACCGCCCAAAACCCTGTGCATGCTGTGCACGTCGGTCGACGGCCCGGTCGACCGACCCGCCTGTCTTCTGCTACTGCTGCTATTTCCTGCCGCTGTCCCTTTGCCTTTCATCGTCGACTTCCTTGGCGATCTTCGACGACACTTGGCAATCTTCTACAGCACTTGGCATGACATCACCTCCTTTAATATCCTCTCTCCTCCAACAATATGAGCCAACAATGACTCAATAACTTATTGGAACACCAATCAAGATGTCTTCAAGATGGTCCAACCAAATCTGAGTAGAGCACACTAAATAACGAACTTCAACTCAACAAATTGAATGTACGCCCCCTTATGCAAGCTCAACTATCTTCACATCGGAAGATCAAATGATCATCGAGATCACAACTCTTCACCTACGTGAAATCCAAATTTGCAGCCTACCATTGCTAATTCTCGAGAGCCTAAATAACTTCATACAGGTTGCACCATCAAATGGGCTGTGTCATTACGACTGCCTACATACTCCCTACCCAAGGGATCAAGCCTCACGTAGTTCATACAAATAAGCTCCACCGAGCTCAACCAACTTCCTTCTTTGCAGTAACGAACCCAATATATTGAGTCATATGAACCTCATTAACCGGATATTCATGCTTCTTTACAACCCACTTTCGCGGATTCCTTTCGGTTCCTTTAGCTACAACTAAATTAACTTTTTTAACATGTTCAGTATTCATATTGGCTACTTGATCTCCACCCGGTGTCACAACTGATGAAATCCCAAATGATACTGAACCAACTGGACAATGTGGAGTAGCATCACTCTCCACTCGCTACGATAACACTAACTTGGTCTTCGTTGTCTCCATCTGCTAGGACATGATAGGCTTTGATGGTGAAGCCTCATTCAATTTGACATGTCTGCTTGAGGCAAACTTCTTGTTTTCTGGATCCCATAACTTGTAGCCTTTCAAGTCTTATTTGTATCCCAAAATATCAACTTGTTCGCTTTAGAGTCCAACATGTCTTGAAATCAATATAGGCCGGACAACTAAATACTCTAAGCGAACCATGGTCACCAGCATCTCAACCTGATCAGATCTCCAATGGACTCATACCTCCGAGCATAGTCATCAGTAGCCTATTCAAGAAACGACTAGCAGACACAATCATCTCAGCTCAAAATAATTTATCTAACAATGCATTAGACAACAAATATTGCTCTTTCTCCAGTAAGGCATTGTTCATCTCTTTGGCTACACCAACTTTCTCATTTGTGAAGTGGGTCACAATACCATTGATCTTCCTACCTGTATGATTCTCCATTAGCTTCTTCCACTTCACCAAAAACTCTAAGACTTCAACTCTTTGTTTCATAAGGTATACCTAATAATGCCAAGAATACTCGTCTATAATAGAGACAAAGTACCGATGGCCTCCAAGTGATGCAGTCTTGGTAGGATGATTAGTCACATATATTGCATTTCATTGTCACCTTACCATGCTTTTTAGCTAATAAATCCTATTAATAAGTTTTCTTTTTCTTTGCTAAATGTAGGCCAAGTGCTTAAAGAAAGAAAAGAGAAACAAGCCCACAAGCCCACCAAATTCTGAATTAATTCAGAATAAATTCAAAATAAAGAAATCTGGACTAAATCTTGGCAAATCAAGAGGTTGAGAAGAATCCTCCCTGAATCGAGCGATTGAAGCCACAAAATCAAAGGCTGTTTCGTCAACGGTTGGAGTAGAAACAAGAAAACCAGCAGTAGATACGGACCAAACACCAAACCAGTGATCTCCCTCCTTTTGGTGTGGCCACCTGGCCACACCAGGGCCGCGAAAACGCGGCCCAAGCCGCGTTTCCGCGGCCAAACAACTTCTGTTGGGGAGCGTTTGCTCTCCCAATCTTCCCGGGATCCTACTCGTTTGGTTTTTGGCTATAAATATGGGTTTCAGTAAAGAAAAATGCAGCGAAGACTAGGATTAAGTTTTACATTTATTTTCTTAGGATTTAGGTTCTTTGTTAGCTAGAACAAGAGTTGTAATCTTGCTTTTTAATTGTAGTCCAGTTTCAAAACTTGTGAGAGAGAGGACTGAGAGCTTGTACTTGAAGATTGAAGTGACAACAATACAAAAGTCGAGCCAATTTCTCTTCCACTTGCAGTACGGTATGGTTTGCATTATGTCTTTGTTTTCTTCTTCATTTTCCATGGATAACTAAACGTTTTTATGGGCTTGCTATCAAACTCTCTTTTGCTTTTCTTCTCTCCTGCTTTTAAAAGAAAAAGACCCGATGACTCATATGAATGCCTCACTTAAAAGCCTTTCTTTTTGAAAGTGCTCTTGAAGGCACATGAGGATGGGTTTGGATAGTTGAATTCACAACTCTTTCATGAACATCTCTCGAATTGTTTTTAATTCATTCTTGCTTCTTCGCGCTTGATGTTTTAACATTCGATTCTACGATTTCTTGAAGAAAAAGACTCAACTCTTCTAACATCTTATGTGCTTTACTTAAGCTTTCTAAAAGACAACTCTAAGTTTTACAAATGATCATTTGAGGGACTTAACATTTTAAGAGAAGAATGAACAATTGAGTAGTGAGATAGTGAGCCCAGACTTTCTTTATTACTACAAACAACAAAAGAATTTCCAAGTTTTCTAAATCACCTTCTCCAAAATCTTTTCTAAAAGTTGCAATTTTTCTTTCCTTCATCTCTTTCTTTCCATTTTCTTTTCATAAAAAACGAACACAATTCTTTGTTTCTAAATGATTCACCGAAAAGCTTCCATCGCATCCCTCCTTGTGGACACGACCCGTTAGCCACGAGCTACACGGTAAATTCTTAAACTCATTGATTGTTTCTTTATTTTTAGCAATCAATTTTTGGCGCCGCTGCCGGGGAGGGAACGGTGTATTTATTTTCTAACAAGTTTTGTGTATTGTTTCAGGGACTTGAAGATCAAGATCTAGCATTCAAGCTTTGCAAGAGAAGACTTGAAAATTCTGTGCCCCTACTCTCGAAAGTAGGAAACAGAATTTCAAGAAATTGCGTTGCAAAATCTGAAAAAATTCATTGGACTACTAAAAACTCGTTTTTGCAGGACATATTGCTCGCAAAAATTTAAGTTTTTGTATGTCATATTTGTGCTATTTCTGCTATCCACTATCCCTGTTTTAAGCCAGCAGTAAAACACTTGTTGAAAAGTTAAAAAATTGATTAGACGTTTGCATTTTAGGCACGAGTCTTTTCAATTCAGTTAATTTACTGTTGAAGATAGCTGGAGACAAGGTATGTATGCATAGCATATAGTCTAGGAAACATTCTTGGGTGATATTTGCTTTTGAATGCTACTTTTCTATATCTTGCACACTTTGCACAAATCAATTCTAAGGGCAAAATCCAAGTCAAGATAAGGTGGGGAAGTCATTACCCTTCCGTAGCCCACAAACCATCTCCAAGCACGCACAACCTAAGCCTAAGTAAAATCTGATAGACGTTGGCCTTAGGGACATCTCGAACTCATTAGGAGATTATCCTAAGGGGGAAAAGTGTTGGAATTTGACTCCTGCTGAATTAGTGTCTAGGAAAGGGATTAAGGGCCGAAAGCCCGAAGATTGGTGGTTACTTAATTAAGGAACGTCTTTGACGGATAACCTCCCACCAATCTTGCCCTGACCTGGCTGATTAGCTTGTGGTCAAAGTCTACATTATACCTCCTGTGGACAATCAACCAGTTAGGAGTTGTCTAGGTCAAGATTACCTTAGACTAGACTTGGTTGTTTTCTTTTCTTGACTATTGGTGAACTTGTTCGTGATTGTGTTTGTGTATGCAAGTGTGATCAAGAGACCCTCATTCATCTAGGTTAACTAGAAACACATCACCACCCAAGTTCGAAACAAGATCAGATTCGGTTATGGATCGACCGACATCTTTGCAGGATAGGTTTTACCCCATTAGAACATCACTTCCATCCTGCATCCAACTTCCATCGGTTGGTGAACACAATTTTGAGCTTAAGCCACAGTTCATCAATACACTCCCTAAATTCCATGGCTTAGAGTCCAAAGACGCTTATTTCTTCATAAGAGAATTTGAGGAAGTATGCTTAATGATGAAAATCCCACACCTTGCAGATGATGCTATTAGGTTGAGATTTGTCTCATTTGCTCTTAAGGACCTAGCCAAGAAATGGCTCTACAGCTTAGCGGCAGGCTCTATCACATCTTGAGATGGTTTCATCAAGGTCTTCTTGAAGAAATTCTATCCAATCTACAAGACCGCTCTTGTTAGGAAGAACATCATGCAGTTCAAGAAAGAACCTAGTGAACCATTTTGAAGGTACTTTGAACGCTTCAGAGACCTCCTTGTCCAATGTCCTCATGATGGAATAGAGAAATGACGACAATGCCAAATTCTTTATGACGGTTTAGACTACTCGACCAAGACCCTCTTAGAAAGCATGTGCCAAGGGGGATTCTTGCAGAAAGATGAGCATGAAGGATGGGATTTATATGAGAATCTAACTGAAAAGACCATCCAATGGGAACCTACTAGTGAAAGCTCTAGAAATCCTAACTCTATTTCTTCAGAAGGAGGTCTCCATTCGATTGAATCATCCATAGCTAACGAGGCTAAGTTAGCTAACCTAGTGAGAAGGCTGGAAGCTCTAGAAACTAAGGAACCAAGTCCAGTCAATCAAGTCAGCCCAAACCAATTTTAAACTCCGGGTTGTACTTACTGTCAGGCCATGAATCATGTTTTTGAGGAGTGTCCTGTATTTCAAGCTCACCAACATTTTCCTGAACCGATGAATGCGGCCTTCTCAAGGCTGAACAATGATCCTTACGCTCCAACGTATAATCCTGGCAGGAGAAATCACCCCAATTTCTCATGGAGCCATCAAAATAATGACCACCCACGGTCAAACCATGCAAGCCACTTCCATCATTCCAATAATTCTTCCAATCATCAACCAACTTTTTCAATCATCCTCACAATTCTCCCAACAATTTTTCAAATTATCAACAAAGTTTTCCCAACTAAGCTCCACCATCGTCCTTCCAGAATCCTCAACTCGAAAGGAGAATGACTGATTTTGAGAGAAATATGAAAAGGTACATGAAGAACCAAGATTCTCTCATGCAAACATTACAGAGGCTAGAGGGTCAAATGAGCCAGTTAGCCAACCCACAACATGAGAGGCAAAAGGGTACCTTACCCAGTCAACCAATTATGAATCCTAGGAATTCACAACAAGCTCATTTGGTTGAGAATCAATCACTGAATCAATGTAATGCTGTTCATACATTGAGGTCGGGAAAGAAAGTTGATAACAAAGTGTCAACACCACCTAATCCTAGTCAGCACAATCACACTTCAGCATCCACCTTATCTAATTTCACCCCTCCTAAAGTTGATGAATCTGAAAAAGATAAGTCAACCAGTCATGTGCACCAGCCTATAACACCATTTCCTAATAGGCTGAAAAACAAGAAAAATCTGCACATGGATAAGATAATTGAGATCTTTAATCAAGTGAAGATAAATGTGCCACTTCTTGATGCCATCCAACAAGTCCCATCTTATGCTAAGTTTCTTAAGGACATGTGCACCAAGAAGAGAAAGACTAATGTACCTAAAAAGGTCTTCTTAGCCACTAACATTAGTGAGCTACTATCGGGTCCGATCCCTGTCAAGTACAAGGATCCAGGTAGTCCAACCATTGCCTGCACAATAGGACAAGCCGAGATTAGTCGTGCACTTCTTGACTTGGGGGCAAGTATCAACTTGCTTCCATTCTCAGTTTATCAACAACTCGGGTTGGGCGATCTTAGTCCAACTCGAGTCACTATCCAACTGGCTGACCGTTCAGTGAAAGTTCCAAAAGGGGAGATTAATGATGTCCTTATCCGGGTAGGGGAGTTTATTTACCCTGTCGATTTCATAGTTCTAGAGACACAACCTGTGTCCAACTCCAATCATAGGGCTCAAACTCCTGTTATCCTAGGGCGACCATTCCTTGCTACTGCCAATGCCATCATCAATTGTAGGAATGGGTCCATGAGGTTAACTTTTGGGGACATGACTAGAGAAGTCAATGTCTTCAACCTTGAAAAACAACCTCGTAAGATAAAGGATCAATCATCTGAGGTAAATTTTGTTGAAAATAATTTTGATGAAGAAAGTGAAGATATAGAAGATGAGTCGCTGTTTCTTAGTGAATTATTCAATGAAGGCGATTATCTTGATGAGAAGGCATATGTCGGAGATCCTAATGTTAAAGTACCCTTTGAAAAGGGGAAATTTGATTTGAATATCTTCACTTTCGATGAGCCAACCAATAATGTATCGCATGAGAATATAGTTCAAGAACCTCCGATTGACATACTCTTTGAAAACCTTTTCGAAGAAGAACTCATGTGTTTGGATGAACCAACTAGGGATCATTTGGTTAATTATACATTTCCAGGTGAAAGTGTTGATTTAAGCTTTGAGGAGATCTATGGAACTGAGTTAGAATTTCTAGGCATTCATAATGGGGAAGTTCCAACTGAGAAGGGTGGTGGTGGTAAATTTTTGAATAATAATTGTGGCAATATGAGGGAGAAACACCTAAAGAAGGTGAGGCTGGGGAGGCAGGAAGCTAAAATGACAAAACACTTAGCCTCCCCACTGTGCCCTATAAAGAGGACCCATTGGAATGATAGGAAGAGAGCTAGAGGGATAAGACTTAAAAAGCTCTAGGTATGGCTGAAACTTGAAGTTGTACATATTTCTGTATAATATATGCACCTCTTTTACATTTCATTTCATGCATGTATACATTTCTTTCATACATTGGGGACAATGCATGAGATAAGTGTGGGGGAGGGTTCTAACATGACTGATAAAAAAAGAAAAAGAAAAAATGTATATAAAAAAAAACTTTTTTAACTTTTTGAAAGGTTAGAACAATATTTTGATATTTTTTTTGTCAGAAATTAAGTCAATTTTAAGGAATAGGAGAATCATAATTAGGATTTCTTACACTTGGTCAAAATAAGATAACTTGTTTGATTTTTAGGGTCAGGAAGAAAATTTGTGAAAGTAATTTAGTCTTGATATTTACCTTGATGACATATACACACAAAATATACTTACACACTTAGGGTTTAAAAACAGAGACTCTTATGCCTTATAAAAAAAATATGATGAAAAAGAAAGAAAGAAAAATGTGTCCTCTGATTAAGCTGGGTATTTATGCCTCATGGAACATAAGTATTCACGCCTAAAAGGAGTACATCGTATAAATAAAAACCTTGATTTCGTGGCCTTATCTGCTCGAGTATTTAAGTCCTTAGGGGTGTTTTCTCACCCGGTGCCCTAAAACTGTCTGGTTTGGGTGTCACCGACTGAATGCTCGTTACATGGGCAGATTAGAAAGCCTAATAAAATTGAGGAATAAATTTCACCAAAAATAAAGATAAGGCATAGGAGTTAATGTTAAAGAACCCTTAGTCTACTTCACATTCACGATGGTGCATACGACTCAGGGTAAATTAATAGACTAGATGAGAAGTACAATTTGACGCCTTACTTTAATTGATGACATGTTTATGAATAGAGACTAAGTTTAGGAATGAAAAATTTGATATTCCTATAACTTATAGATTACTTAAAGCCTTACAAATATACTTCAAATATTTTCTCTTTTCAAAATGCTTTTCAAAAAATACTAACTTCTTTCTCTTTCTTTATGGATTTTGTGGGTGCAATCCACTGAAAACCCTCACGAGACAAAACTCGTCCTCTAGGGGTAACCTAGAGGTTTAACAGCTTGTTGCACATGCTCAGTGCAATCGAGTGACCTGCGAAAGTGGTCTAATAATTGATTAGAGTTAGTCTGATGTTTTGCTCGAGGGCGAGCAAAAGATAAGTGTGGGGGTGTGATTAGTCACATATATTGCATTTCATTGTCACCTTACCATGCTTTTTAGCTAATAAATCCTATTAATAAGTTTTCTTTTTCTTTGCTAAATGTAGGCCCAAGTGCTTAAAGAAAGAAAAGAGAAACAAGCCCACAAGCCCACCAAATTCTGAATTAATTCAGAATAAATTTGAAATGAAGAAATCTGGACTAAATCTTGGCAAATCAAGAGGTTGAGAAGAATCCTCCCTGAATCGAGCGATTGAAGCCACAAAATCAAAGGCTGTTTCGTCAACGGTTGGAGCAGAAACAAGAAAACTAGCAGTAGATACGGACCAAACACCAAATCAGTGATCTCCCTCCTTTTGGTGTGGCCACCTGGCCACACCAGGGCCGCGAAAACGCAGCCCAAGCCGTGTTTTCGCGGCCAAACAACTTCTGTTGGGGAGCGTTTGCTCCCCCAATCTTCCCGGGATTCTACTCGTTTGGTTTTTGGTTATAAATATGGGTTTCAGTAAAGAAAAATGCAGCGAAGACTAGGATTAAGTTTTACATTTATTTTCTTAGGATTTAGGTTCTTTGTTAGCTAGAACAAGAGTTGTAATCTTGCTTTTTAATTTGTAGTCCAGTTTCAAAACTTGAGAGAGAGAGGACTGAGAGTTTGTACTTGAAGATTGAAGTGACAGCAATACAAAAGTCGAGCCAATTTTTCTTCCACTTGCAGTACGGTATGGTTTGCATTATGTCTTTGTTTTCTTCTTCATTTTCCATGGATAACTAAACGTTTTTATGGGCTTGCTATCGAACTCTCTTTGCTTTTCTTCTCTCCTGCTTTTAAAAGAAAAAGACCCGATGGCTCATATGAATGCCTCACTTAAAAACCTTTCTTTTTGAAAGTGCTCTTGAAGGCACATGAGGGTGGGTTTGGATAGTTGAATTCACAACTCTTTCATGAACATCTCTCAAATTGTTTTTAATTCATTCTTGCTTCTTCGCGCTTGATATTTTAACATTCGATTCTACGATTTCTTGAAGAAAAAGACCCAACTCTTCTAACATCTTATGTGCTTTACTTAAGCTTTCTAAAAGACAACTCTAAGTTTTGCAAATGATCATTTGAGGGACTTAACATTTTAAGAGAAGAATGAACAATTGAGTAGTGAGATAGTGAGCCCAGATTTTCTTTATTATTACAAACAACAAAACAATTTTCAAGTTTTCTAAATCACCTTCTCCAAAATCTTTTCTAAAAGTTGCAATTTTTCTTTCCTTCATCTCTTTCTTTCCATTTTCTTTTTCATAAAAAACGAACACAATTCTTTGTTTCTAAACGATTCACCGAAAAGCTTCCATCGCATCCCTCCTTGTGGACACGACCCGTTAGCCACGAGCTACACGGTAAATTCTTAAACTCATTGATTGTTTCTTTATTTTTAGCAATCATTGGACCCCAACATCCACGTGAGCCAATTCAAGAAGACCATGTAAATAGTAAGTAATGGTGCCAAATTTCACTTTCTTCTTATCCAGAACACAACTATCATGTGGTTTCAAATGGCAGGTCGATGCATCTTCCAATTCTTGACCTGATATTAGGCTAACTTGTCTGGGCCCTCTCTGTCATAATCTGGTACAATCCCCATCCAACTATTCTGAAGACGCCAATTCAGTAACTGCACTACTCATCTAATAGCACATGTTGTTGCATCTAATGTCCTTTAGAATAACCAATAAGCCACTAGACATCTTCAGAACACTTTCTCCAAGAGTCCTTCTCAGGCCCTTCGCTTCCAAAGCTCGAACTAAGATCAAGTTCTTCATTATACGAGGAATATATCACATTCTTCAACTCTCTCCTTATCCCATCATACATCTTAATTTGAACAATACCCTTACCAATCAACCAGCATGTGTGTGTAAGTACACCTAGAGGGGGGTGAATAGGTGTACTAGCTAATCTAGGACAAATGATGCAGAGTTAAAAATTTAATTGCTAACACACTATATGTAACCAAGAGTGCGCCCGAATTTTCTGTGAAGGGCTCTGAAACTATTCCTCTAGATTCCTCTAGATTAAGAGTTGAGGTGCTTCTCTTGGTTGAACACGAGTATGGGCACACAAACAATATCAAGCATATGGATATGAATAATGTAAAACAATGCAAGAGATAAAGAGAGATAGAGTTGAGAAAAGTCCAAACGCAAACACAAGAATATGTTTCGAGGTTCGAGCCACTGCTCTACGTCCCCACCTTCACACAGAAGGATTTTCACTATGTCCACACAGGACCTTCCACAAAGGGACCTCCACCGAGAAATTATAACTCAATATTTAGAGTACACAACTCCTATCTCAAAAACAAACACCTTTGCACTAGAGAGAAGGCACAAGGCCTAGCAAAAAGTAAAGAAGAAATAAAATTTAGTGATCCAATGATGACAAACTCTCTCTTGGTGATCTCAAAGGACCACAAATAATTTTTCTCACAAACAAAGATCGTAAAGATAGGAATAGAATTGATAACTCAAGTGTGAGAAAACAAAGTATTTTGGAAAAGAAACAACAAAGAAAACATTTAGAAAAAACTTCTTGATAGATATGAAATTAAGAACAAAAATAAAATTCCCAATTCTTGTTTTTCTTTAATTTTTCTAAAACTTTGAAACAAATAAAGGTAAGAATTTTTGGCACAAAAACTTCTTTAAAAAACTAGCTAAAAACACTTGAGAAGATGAGAAAAATTGTTGTTGAAAATCTTGTTGAAAACAGCCCTCAAAGACCCATTTATACAGGCCCTTGAAAAATTAGTCGTTGGGGTCCAGAACAGGTCAAAAATGACCTGTCAGTTGATCGCCCCAGGCAAACTTGCCAATGGTCGACCGCCCGGTCGACCGAGGCCAGAACCAGAGAGCTAACTCTGTGGTCGGGGCCAGATCCAGAGAGCAATCTCTCTGGATCGGTACAGCCCAAGGCAAAGGCAGCTGTGCATGTTCTGTGCACATCAGTCGACCGAGCTCTGGTCCGGTCGATCGGCCGGTTGATCGCCAGAAGGCTCAGAATTGGGATTTCAGGGTTAAAAACTTAGGCTATTAAATACCTATAAAATCCCATTAAATCACATAAAATCCACAAAAAATAAGTTCTTATAAATATTTGAAGTAATATGTGTGACCAAAAATCAATACATATTTCAAACTATTTGAACTATTTTTGAGGCATGAAAATTAAGTTTTAAACAAAAAACAGTATTTTTCAAAAACCAAACATCTAAAGGAAAATACAATTTTTCTTTAAACTTGTATAAATACAAAAACATATTATAGAAATATATTTGAATCATAGTGTGTATGGATAGCATCCAATACACATATAAAAGATATATCGATATTTTTTACATTAAATTCAAACTAAGTTTTGATAAAACAAAACTTAAAAACCATGAACTAGAATCATCAAAATAAGTTTTTAAACAATATGAACTAAAAAATGTATATGGATGAATCCACTATACATATAAACTATGTAAACTTCTTTTGATTCTATCTATTCATGAAAAACAATAAATATATTCTTGAAAATAAAAAACGGTTAAGCCGAAAACTAAAACTATTTAACTTATGTGTGTGTGTGTGTGTGTGTGTGTGTGTGTGTGAACTTGAGCATATCAAGACTAATCTATTCTTACACAAGATCTAAATATAAACTAAACTAAAGAAACTGAGATGCAAGTCTTCTCGTTGATCTTCTTCTTCAAGACGACTCGATCCAAACTCGATCCATAGATCCTGACTCCAACCGAGTGCTAGATACGATCTTGTCGCGCGAGCTCTTGAATTAACCTGTGTTAGCTCCAAAACTGGCGTTGAATCTTTTATTGAAGCTAAATCACCTACTAAGATCTTGATCAATAACTGAAACTATATAAACACAAGATCATTAGCAAACTAACCTTTATAAGTTAGTCATCATCAAAACTAAGATGAAGGGCCTATGGGCCAACCGTGTGATCATCTCCCATGGATATCAAACCATTATCCAGCTCCTCATAGATAGTAAACAAATCTCTTCTAGGACAAATGTGGTAGGTCGAGCCCATATCCAATACCCACTAAGACGCATTTGAATAACAACCTGATGGTGTAATAGAAAGTGAAAAGTCAAAAGAATCAGAATCATTACCATCCGACTTCACGACATTGGCCTCTGTTCGTGACTCATTCTTTAACTTCTTGAGCCTTAAACTATCACTCTTCCAGTGTACTTCTCTTTACAGAAGGCAAACTGATCCTTTTCTAGTTTGAGATTATCAACTATGTGCTTTCAATTGGATCTTTGTTGATTTTCTCTTCTTCAATTTGGACTACTTCCTCTCGCGACTAATACCTCTACCGATGTGTTACTAGAAAAATACTTTTTGTCTTTTCTTCTCAATTCAAGATTCACAAGGGCAGTGGTCACCTCACTATAGCTAAGGGATATTCTTCCATTGATCAAAGTAAGCACAAAAGTCTCGTATCCTTCATTGGGGAGAGAACTCAATAATATCAATGCTTTATTTTCATTCTCGATCACTACACCTAAATTGACAAATTCGCGAGAAGCTTCGTGTAGTTGTTGATGTGATCAGTAATAGAGATTTCCCTCTTCAACTGAAAATGGTAAAGTCTCCTCTTCAAGTGCTAGAGGTTCTCAACGCACTTTGTTAAGTACTTGCTCATAAGAGTCTCCTAAATCTTCTTCGTAGAAGTCACATTCATCACATCATACTTTAAATCTTATGTTAAGAAAGACCCAATGACGCCATACGTCATCTTATTCATCATAATTTAGAAAGACCTAATGGCTCCAACATGGGGTTTCATTCTCTCTTTCACATCGATCGATTTCGATCGAGCGGTTGACCGAATTCAACTCTTGTGTACTTTGGTCAACCGTCCAGTCGACCGAACCTCTGTCAATGAGTTTAAAAACTCTATCATCCTAATTTTTATCCTCTCTCTATACATTTTTTGATCCTCTCTTTCTCCACAGACTCGCGGTTGGAGAAAGTATCCATCATTATTGGAATATGTTGCAGAACGAGAGAGGGAAAAACAGGTTATATATGTTAGGATTATAACGTGAATACGTCATGAAGGTTGATTAATGTCAGATTTGGCAGTTTTCTTTTCTTGATCTGTTTTGAGTTTGAGTTAGATTCAAGTTTTCTTTATTCTGATTGAAGGTGTTTTGAGTCCGATTGGATTCAAGTTTCCTTTATTCTGATTGAAGGAGTTTGTTTAGGAGTAGAAGAGTTTTATGATCTATAAATAACCCCTTAGGTGTGGCCTTCAATGTATTCTAAGAGAATCTTATAAATTTATAATTCCTAAGGGTGTAATTCATCTTGGTGAGAAATTCATAAGAGAAGTTTAGCCATAAGGGTCCACTGTTCTTGGCGGCCATCAAAGGTTTGTAACTTCTCAGTGTGAGGTGTAAGTAATTCTTATTGTACTCTCTCAAAGATTTAATAAAGTTTCTTCCCCTTTTCCTGTGGACGTACACACGATCTGTTTGATCTGTGAAACCATGTTATATTGTGTGTTGGCTTTCTATCTACTTTGAAATATCTTCTTCTTCTCTTCTTCAAGTTGTCTTAGTAGATCCTATAGTTCGTATTCGCTATACCGCCCCAATCGATCCGGTCGTGGGTTATCCTCTCCTGAATTCACAATAAGTGGTATCAGAGCATACAGATTATTTCCAAACAAAAGGTATCAGAGCAAGGTAACTTGAAGATGTCTGCAATCAAGTTCGATATTCAGAAGTTTGATGGCATCATCAATTTCAGAAGGTGGCAGATTAGGATGAACTCCATCCTTACTCAGAGCGGGTTGAAAAAAAGCATTACTCAGGAGGGAGAAAAAGTCTTAAGACATAAAGGAAGAAACTTGCAGGAGTTGGATGAGAAAGCCTTGACATCTATTCAGTCTTGCTTGGCGGACGAAGTGTTGGATAAGTTTTCTACGGAGAAAACAACGTCCTCGCTGTGGGAGCTACTTCAGGATCACTCTCTGAAGAAGTTATTGGCGAATCGATTGATTCTGAAGCAGCGTCTCTTTCTTCTTCACATGCATGAAGCTACACCTATCAAGTCTCACATTGCAGAATTTTTCTCTATTATCAATGCTCTAGAAAAGATAGAGGTTAAGATAGAAGATGAGGATCAAACACTTCTATTACTGTATTTTTTACCTTCTTCATATAAGAGTTTTAGGGAAGCTATCATCTATGGAGGCAAGTCAACATCAAGGTCAATGAGGTTAAGGAGTATCTACTCAATGAGGACAGAATTGATACCTAGTTGATGGGTGAGTCTCATCATGATGATTCCGAGCAAGTTCATTATTCAAGAGAGAAGTGTAATAATGGCAGTTCCACGGGTAAGTCAAAACACAAGAATTTGACGTGCAACTATTGTCACAAAAAGGCCACATTAGATATGAGTGTTGGCTTTGAAAGAAGAAACAACCAAATACTAATGTCACTGGACTGGTTGAAGGAGATGAAAAATAGTGCGACGTTCTATCTGTTACAGACAGATTAGTTAGCAACAAAGATAGATAGGTCATAGATTCTGGATGTTCGCAGCATATCTGTTCCAATAGGAAGATGTTCTCTTTATACACTTCGGTTCAAGAGAAGTCTTCATGGGAAATTCTGCTACAAGCAAGATGATTGGCGAAGAAACAATCCAGTTTCAATCTCATGATGGATGCATCACTACTCTTCAAGACGTTCGTCATGTTCTCGAATCAAGGTACAATCTCATCTCTCTTGGAGCTTTACATAAAGAAGGGTTTTGTTTTAGTTCGAAAGGTGATCTTATGAAAGTTTTCAAAAAGGCTCATGTGATATTTCAAGCCGAACGTGTCGGCAATGTGTATATGTTGCGAAATTTAGAGGTTACAGTTGGTGAATTGTAGTTATCCTCAGCTTCAAATGTGGTGGCTGTGGAACAATCAGAGACTACGATAGATTCGAGCTCTGATGTTCAATTGTACCCCGAAGGGAGATTGGGACTAGGGGCGCAACAAGGTAGTCCAGATCTTTACTCCTATGGTAGAGCAAATTCTCATAAATCTTTTGTAGATCAAGGAGATCATTGAATAATAAAGTTCAGATTGGGATTAAACTTATTCGACCTAATCAAGATATGAACCCAATGAGGGGGTTATGGAGAAGAGGGAGTGAGATGGAGATGAAGTCAAGTTTGTTAAATTGTGCATAGATGCGAACACATGGAGCATGATGGCTATTCTCAGATTGGGATGTATTCAAGTCAAAGGGGAGATTGTTAGGATTATGACGTGAATACGTCGTGAAGGTTGATTAATATCGGATTTGGCAGTTTCCTTTTCTGCATCAGTTTTGAGTCCGAGTTGGATTCAAGTTTTCTTTATTCTGATTGAAGGCGTTTTGAGCCCGAGTTAGATTCAAGTTTCCTTTATTCTGATTGAAGGAGTTTGTTTAGGAGTAGAAGAGTTCTATGATCTATAAATAACCCCTTAGGGGTGGCCTTCAATATTTTTTAAGAGAATCTTATCAATTTGTAATTTCTAAGGGTGTGAATCATCAAAGTGAAAAATTCGTGATAGAAGCTTAGCCACAAGGGTTCGCTATTTTTGGTGACCATCAAAGGCTTGTAACTTCTTGTTGCGCGCAGGGCAATAACCAATGAGGAATTCACCAATTAGAAATAGATGCAACAGAGAAGTACCACACGATCACAAGAATAATTAATGAGAGTGAAAGCAAACACAATATTTAATGAGGTTCGATAATTTGCTTATGTCCTCGAGCCAAGGGAGAGAGAGCTTTATTGATTTAACAACCAATATAAATTTGTACCTTACATACAATTCAAGAGGGCTCTGCCTCTTTATTTATAGCCAAAGAGACCTAAGAAATTAGAAAATCCTAATTGGATTCGTCTCCAATTCAGAAACAAAATTCGAATCCTAAAAGGATAGGTTAGATTCGTTTGCCGGTCGACCGTCCCAAGTACTCGATCGATCGGTTGGTCGACCGTACCCAACAGAGAGTTCCATCATGTCAGTCGGTCGACGGGGCGGCCGACCGTTCTCCTGCTGCGGTCGACCGCGCGGTCGATCGAACTAGCCTGTGCACCATTCTGTGCACGTTTGTGCACACCGTCGACCGAGCGGTCGACCGACCTCTGATTTGTGCACACCGGTCGACCGGCCGATCGACCGGTTCTGCTATTGATTGGATATCAACTCCATCTCTGCTTCTTTTGATTTATGATCTCCTCTGATCTTTTCCATATAATACTTCTCTCTCCCTACAATTCTCCACCTCGGTGAAGATTTCTCAAATATGAGCCGATCTCATCATTGGATCTGTCGACTTGAAAGTGGCTGCATCAATGTGGTTGCTTATGTATCCTGCCCAAGGATCAAGTCATCCGTAGTTCATCCAAATGAGCTCCAACAAGCTCAAGCAATAGGAAGGATATGGAGCAACTCTTTACAATATGTAAACTTTACTCCTGACACCACCTTAATAAGCATATTTGCGGGATTCTCGTTGGTATGAATCTTTAGTACCTCAATGTCACCTTCATCAAGAATCTCCCGAACAAAGTGGAACCTGACATCTATATGCTTCGTCCTTGCATGATACACCTGGTTCTTTGCCAAATAGATAGTACTCATGCTATCACAATTGATCTTCAACATATCCTATTCAATTCCCAAGTCATCTTGCAACCCTTGAAGCCATATTGCCTCCTTCATAACCTCCGTCATGGCTATGTACTCGACCTCTGTAGTAGACAATGCAATGATAGACTGTAGAATAGAGCGTCAACTTACCGGTGCTTGAGATAGTGTAAACACATATCCCGTTTTAGACCTGCGTTTGCAAGCTCTCCTGCATAATCGGAGTCAACATATCCGACAGATTCCTGCTTCCCTGTGAAATTCTTCTCAAATACCAATCCAACATTTATGATACCCTTAATATACCGTAGAACCCACTTTACTGCCTCCCAATGACCCTTTCTAGGATCATACATGTATCTGCTAATCATTGAGACAGCTTGTGACAAGCCTGGTCTTGTACACACCATTGTATACATCAAACTATCAACTGCGCTGGTATATGACATGCGAGTCATGTACTCACATTCTTTAACAGTAGTTGGAGACATAGTGGTTTTTAACTTGAAATGAGGAACCAGTGGTGCACTTACAGATTTTTGAAAAACACCTAGAGGGGGGTGAATAAGTGTTAAACTAATCAAATGCACTTTTAAAAACTAGTTAAGATGTATGATGCAAGCGGTTACTCAAAATAAGAAATTGAAGCCGAATTCCCGGTGAAGGACTCTAGAACTTCTCCCCTTTGATTTCTCTAGATGATGAGTTGAGGTGCTTAATCGCTTCCTTGTTGATATGAGTAAACACCAAAAATGCAAGAAGATGAAATGAATGCAATATAGAAAAGCAAGACAAATAGTATCACAAGTATAAGAATGTAAAGCAATAAATAGAAAGAAGAAATCAGTCGCAAACACAAGAGAATTTATTTCGAGGTTCGAGCCACTGCTCTACGTCCCCGCCTTCACCACTATGAAGGATTTTTACTATATCCACAAAGGGAACTTTCACACAGGAACCTTACACTCAAGAGATTACAACTTGGTCTGCTCAAGACCGGAGTACCCAACTTCAACAATACTATCCTCCACACAAGAGGAATCATAACTCAATGGAATACAAGTCACTTGGAGATTTAGGAAGACCACAAATACTCTCTTACAACTTCTTATAGAGGGGAGTATGATTTTAGGCTCAAGAAGCTGAGTGAGAGAAGAAAATCAGTTGAAGAGATTTTAAAGGCTTAAAAACCAACTGAAAAGCTTTTGAAAAAGAGGAACTTTAGAAATGGAAAGCAATGAAACACTTCTCTCTTGAAAACACTTGAAACTTAAATATTTTTCTTGTAGAAAAACCAAAACCCATGACCTCTATTTATAGGCAAAGGATAAATAACATTTGTAAGTGATACTAGGTCATTAGGGGTGAGTTTAACCACTTGGAAACAAAAATAGCCATTGGAACCCATAAAAAACAAAACAGCTCCAAATAGAGCCGTTGTGCCAGTCTGGACGTCTACCGGTCGACCGGCACGTCACTAAAATTATAGCCGTTGGCTCCGGTCGACCGCCCGGTCGATCGCAGGTCATTTTAAAAAGAAAATTTTGAACTGTCGGTCGATTGGGCCGGTCGACCGACACAAACAGAGAGTGAGGCCCATGCAGTCGGTCGACCGATCGGTCGACCGCAGGGTTAACGGTCGACCGACTTGGTCGATGATTGAGGCAAGACCTGCACACAAAATACAAAATTTTAGATTAAGAATAAAGATATGCAAGTGCTCAATTCTTACCGCTATAGCAAGTGGCTATGCGGGTCGTGATCCACAAGGAGGGTTTGCGATAGAAGCGTTCAAAGTCTTTATTGAAATCTTAATGAAGATAAAACGAAAGTTCTTCTTTGTTTTTAAGAAATAAAAATGAAAAAAAAGAATTGTTAAAGTTAGAAAGAAAACGGTAGAGTGAGAAGGTGGAGAAAATCAGAAAACAATGAAAGCGATTATGTACAAATAAGTTGGGAAAGAAAGAGTTGGAAGATGTGGAAGATGTGGTGATCTATACTAAAGAATTGAAAGAAAAGAAAGAGGGTTGAAGAAATACTTTCCTAATTTGATTTATGACTTACCTGGAAACCTTGCATGTTCTACCTTGCTTGGAGGCGTTCAACGCATAGATCATAGGATCGAGCTCAGTCCCAGTTCGCATTAGATCATCAAGTCCTAGCAAGAATGAAGTGATACGGATCTTGAGGAGGAGATCGTCTTCATGAACTATCGTTGACACTCACAAAGCATCGTTATACTTATGCTTCTGGCTTCACTTGCAAACTCATCAAAAACAAAGGTGGTAAAGTAGAAAGAGAAAGATGAAAACAAAAGAAAATACGAACATAAAAAGAAGCATTTACCTTTATTATTTGCAGAAACAATGGAAGAAAGGAGGAGGGTACATCGGTGTCACTCTCAACATCAGCCTCTCTCTCTTACTTACATGAATCTTCATCTAACCTAAGCTTACATACAAATTACATAAAAAGAAAAGAAAAACCTAAACTAAGAAATGGAAAACTAGTCTAAATCCTATCTCTGCATGGTTGTCCCATTTTTCATTGCAAATATTGGCTTTTTATAGGCAAAACCCACACGAGGAGGATCCCGGGGAGATCGGGGGAGCAAACGCTCCCCCTAACTCCCCAACCAAACCGCGAAAACGCGGCTTTGGCCGCGTTTCCGCGGGCAGGGTATGGCCAGGTGGCCACACCTTGTTGGTGGGTCGCCCTGGTATTCCCTTTTGCTTTTATCTTCAATTGGTTTCTTCGTTTGAGTCCAGTATTGTGACGAAATGGCCTTGGATTCTTGGCTTTAAACGATCGATTCTGAGAGGATTCTTCTCAACCGGTTTTCAACCTCTTGATTTTGCCCTGATTCAGTGAGTGCAAATTAATTCTGATTTAATTCAGAATTTTGGTGGGCTTTGGGCTCATTTCTCTTCATCTCCTTAAAGAATGGGCCTGCAAATAAATTAAACAATTAATTAGGACAATGCAAAGTTTTATTCTATAACAAGTATGGAAATATGATACTAAATATGCAACATTAGCGACCAATCAGTCGACCGACAAACGTGCATGCCCACAGCCAAAAGGCCCGGTCGACCAACCGGTCGACCATTTTGTCCTGAAACAGCTACGGTCGACCAGCCTGTCGGCCGCTATGGCCTGATATAGTTTTAAAACAGATTTTTGAACTTTGAAATTTTTTTAAAATATTTTGAATTAGTTGCGGGTTATGTAGCATAGTATAGGAGATAAAATACATGTTCTAAATTGATATAAAAATTTGAAAAATTATGAAACGTTTATTAATACCAAACATGCAACGAAATCAATACTACCCAAAACTTGTATTTTTGAAAAGTGTATTTTTGTGTGTGTATACCTCTTGAGCACTTCTATCATATCCTTACTCTTTAACATACTAAAATTTTACAAGGGTTTAGGTGACTACAAGATCTTTAATCGGGCTTTTCCATTTGCATCGTTGAGTTACTTGAATTCTTGATTCCATATTTGAGTCATCTTGAGTCAACATCACCTTCCTTTAGGGAAAAAAACTTCTTGAATCCTTAGGACCCTGAAATAATCTTAAACACTTAAACTTGATTAGTACAAATAACTATATATGTTTTGTGATCATCAAAACTCTAAAATCGGGTGATTGTAACCTTGGACCAACAATTTCGTATCATCACTGATGTTGAACCTTTGAAGTACCTTTTGCAAATACCCCTTTTGTGTCAAGCTCACTTTACCAGTTCTTCAGTCTCCCTCAATCTCCGTGCCTAGCACATTCTTCGCTTCACCAAGATCCTTCATCTCGAACTCGAAAGTCAAGTCCTTTTTTAATTTATCAATTGCGGATCTGCTTTTTGAAGCGATAAGCATATCATCTACATATAACAATAGGTAGATGTACTCTCCTTTAGGTAACTTGTTGTAATACACACATGGGTCATAGTGGCTACGTGTGTACCTTTTTCCTCTGATGAAGCTGTCGAAGCGCTTGTACCACTGTTTAGGAGATTGTTTTAATCCATACAGTGATTTCTTCAACTTACATATCATATACTCTTTGCCTGCAGTTTTGAATCCCATTGACTGAGTCATATAAATCTCTTCATCAAGATCTCCATGGAGAAAGGCTGTTTGCATATCGAGCTGGTTAAGGTCAAACTCGTATTGTGCTACCAGTGCCAGCAAAATTTAAATTGATGAGTGCTTTACAATAGGGGAGAATACCTCGTTGTAGTCAATTCCTTCTCATTGTGTGTAGCCTTTTGCCACCAATCTGGCTTTATAGTGTATAATATCTTTCTTGAGAGATCCCTGTTTCTTTGCATATACCCACTTATAACCAATTGCCTTCTTTCCTTTAGGCAACTCTGTTAGTTCCCAAGTATCGTTCCTTTATAGAGAACTCATCTCTTCTTTTATGGCATCCTTCCATATCGTTGATTCTGAACTGATTTCAGCTTTCCTATATGTAGACGAGATTGCCTCTTCAACGACTGGGAAAGCATAGGCTACAACCATATCTGTAGTGAGCCAACTTGATTTACGTGAATTTCTTTTGAGTTTTTCAACTGCAATGGATTCATGAACATCACCCATAATCTGTTCTTGATCCTTATCATCATCAGCATCCAGCTCGGCTACTTGATCACTACCATGTGTCACCTTGGTATGATCTCCAAAGATACTGACCTTTCTAGAGATGGTGGATTAGCATTAGTCTCCACCTGTTGCGATACCTCTTTGGCCTTTTCAATCTCCACCTGCTGAGAGATTGTAGGCATCAACATTAAAGCCTCATCAAATGTGACATCTCTGCTGAGAACAAATTTCCCGTCCTTAGGATCCCAGACCTTGTAGCCTTTTATTCCTCTCTTGAATCCTATGAACACTCTCTTCTTCGCTTTTGGGTGTAACTTATCTTCTTTAGCATGGTAATAGGCTGGACAACCAAATACCCTTAGCGAATCATAGTCCTAAGTAGCTTTCCCGGACCAAACTTCTGGAAGAGTTTTACCTCCTATCACAGACGAAGACAGCCTGCTGACGAGATAGCAAGTATATGCCAAAGCCTCAGCTCAAAAATTCTTAGGTAATCTGGCATTGGATAACATAGAACGGACCTTCTCTAGCAAAGTCCTATTTAGCCTTTCTGCTATCTCGTTCTGTTGCGATGTTTCCCTCACTGTGAAGTGCCTGTCTATACCCTCATCACGACATAGCTTTAGGAAAGGATCAGACTTATATTCACCTCTGTTATCTGAACGGAGGACCTTGATTTTCCTTCCCGTACTTTCTCTAAATTCTTTTTCCACTCCACAAATAATTCTAGGACCTCCCTTTTGTGCTTCATGGTATATACCGAATATCACCTAGAATAATCATCAATGAAAGTCACAAAGTAGTGATTATCTTTAATAGATGCAGCCTTAGTAGGTCCCCAAACGTCAATGTGAACATAATCCAGAATCCCCTCGGTGCAGTGAGTCGCTGTGCCGAATTTCACCTTGGTCTTCTTTCCGATGACACAATGTTCACAGAAAACCAGTTCACAGATTCTAGCACCTTTCGATAATCCTTGTTTTGTAAGAACTTGCAAAGATTTTTCACCTGTGTGTCCGAGCCTCATATGTCATAACCTGATTGAGTCATTATAAGAATCAGTAGAGGTCGCCACCTGTCCTGTAATAGTACTACCCTTCAAGTAGTAAAGATTATTCTGGCGGACGACCTTCAGAACCAACATTGAGCCTTTGGTCATCTTGAGAACTCCATCTTTTATTGATACCGCAAGACCCAATGTTTTCAAAGCACCAATAGAGATGAGATTTCTCTTAAGTTGAGGTACATATCTCACTTTCTTTAATTCTCCTATCATCCCATCGAATATCTTGATTTGGATTGTTCTTATACCTTCCATGTTTTATAGACGATCATCTCCCAAAATAACTGAACATCCATCCACCTTCTCGAAGCTAGAAAACCAATCCCTATTCGGGCACACATGGTAGGTAGCATCTAATATCCATTCAACATCTCCTGAGTAGCCAACGATAGGAGTAGTAACAGAGAAAGAGAATACCGATGAGTCCGAGTCTGATCCACTTGCCTGTGAAGTACTGGCGTGAGTACTGACCACCCGTGTGAAATTGGCCTCAGTCTTTGACTCCTTCTTTTTTACCTCTGGCTTTTGGACAATCAACTTTTCAGTGCCCTGATTCTTTATAGAAGGCACACTGGTTCTTCTTCAGATCTCTGAACCTGGCCTGGACTTCGATCTCTCGCGATCACCTTTGCTCTTCCTATATGAGCCTCTGCCTCTTACCGCCAACACCTCTGTTGATGTATTCCCATGAGAAGACAATCTGTCTTGCCTCCTTACTTCATAGATCACAAGAGTAACTGATACTTCATTTTAGGGATTTTCTTCCATTGATCATTGTAAGAGTAAAGGTCTCATATTCTTCTTCAGGAAGAGAATTCAATAGAATTACCACCTTGTCTTTTTCATCGATTTTCACATCCACATTAACTAGGTTTATAAGAAGCTTTGTGTATATATTCATGTGTTCGTTAATGGAGCATCCTTTCTTCATCTGGAAACGATAAAGCTTACTCTTCAACTGCAACCGTGACTCGATGTTTTTCGTCAGATACTTTTCTTCAGGATCCTTCACAGCTGCCTCGCAGATGTTTCATACAACACATGATACTTGATGTTTTGTGTCAAACAAGACCTGATCAAGTCACATGCAATTCAGTTCATTTTGTCCCAATCTTCTTCAGAAGTAAAATCACGCTTTTTCTCCAATCGTAGAGTGTCCTCATGGCTTGATGCCATTAGTGTATCCATCACCTCGCATCTCCACATCCCGAAGTTGTTCTTGTCGTCGACATCAATCCCCAACGGATGTGAATTCACGGATTTCACCGTAGGTGTACCCTCTCCAGCCATCTTCTTAACTGATTCGTCAAAGCAATACGGAAACAAACGGAGTTAGATAAAACAAGCTAGATAAAGATAGAATCTTTAGCTTAAAGCGAAACCCTCGAAGAGTTTTCAAAGTGATCTACTCCTTCGAATTGATTTCTCGAGCAATCCAAAATACTATTTTAAGATCGACACACGATCCTACAAACAGTCCCAATGCTGCTTCGAGATCGACACACGATCTCTACTAAACAACAACTGACGCCCTTGGAGTCAACACACGATCCCACGACGAACCTGAGATGCTCTGATATCAATTGTTGTGCGCAGGGTAACAACCAGTGAGGAATTCACCAATTAGAAATAGATGCAACAGAGAAGTACCACACGATCACAAGAACAAATAACGAGAGATAAAGCAAACATAATATTTTATGAGGTTCGGCAATTTGCCTACGTCCTCGGGGTAAGGAGAGATAGCTTTATTGATTTAACAACCAATACAAATTTGTACCTTGTATACAATTCAACAGGGCTCTGCCTCTTTATTTATAGCCAAACAGATCGAGGAAATTAGGAAACCCCAATTGGATTCGTCTCCAATTCAGAAACAAAATCTGAATCCTAAAAGGAAAGGTCAGATCCGCCTACCCGGTCGACCGACCCAAGTACCCGGTCGACCGGTCGGTCGACCGTGCCTAACAGAGAGTTCCATCATGTCAGTCGGTCGACCGGTCGGCCGACCGTTCTCCTGCTGTGGTCGACGGCGCGGTCAACCGAACTAGCCTGTGCACTATTTTGTGCACGTTTGTGCACACCGGTCAACCGGGCGGTCGACCGGTTCTGCTGCTGATTGGATATCAACTCCGTCTCTGCTCCTTTTGGTTTCTGATCTCCTCTGATCTTTTTCACATAATACTTCTCTCTCCCTACACTTCTCAACGTGAGGTATTAGTAATTCTTGTTGTACTCCTTTCTCTCCCCTTCTCATGTGAACGTACACACGATCTGTTTGATCGGTGGAACCACGTTATATTGTGTGTTGGCTTTCTATTTACTTTGGAATATCTTCTTCTTCTCTTATTCAAGTTGCTTTAGTACATCCTGTGGTTCGTACCCGCTGCGCCGCGCCAGTTGATCCGGTTGTGAGGGCGTCCTCTCCTGAAATCACAATAATTGGTATCAGAGCATATAGATTGTTTTCTAACAATATAGCATTACTATCTTATTGTTTCTCTATCCTGTCCTAAACACAGGAGATGTGCTACAAGCGCAGGGTGTACAATAAAATTATGGACCTGTGAAACCAAAAGTTGAGTGTTTGCAATTCGATGGGTAGATAGCAAGAGCCACTACAGATAAGAAGGGGGATTAAATTCAGTAGTAGAGCCATCGAAAAATGCCTTTTCGAAAAAGGACTCTTGTAAGGCTGATGGCCTCAGAGAAAAGGGTAGGTGGCCAAAAGAGAGAGAGTATCCGCACTGATCATTGGCCGACTTTTTATTGCCATCATTAGTGGAAGACCAATGCTTTTAATTAATCTGAGTTCAAACGATTCAATTAGGTTTCGTCTGAATTTGTTTTCTAAACCACATTATTTATGTATGTACTCTTGAAGAAGACAAGGTCCCTTGAGGCTGCTGGCCAGCTATTTTTGGCAAATCATGGTACTGTTTCTCTTCAAAGGATCATCATATGGGGGAGATGCATGCATGCTTGTGATCAATGAGATTGTGTGGTGGACTCAGCTGCTCACCTTTAAAACTTGTAAACCCCACGAACATTTAAGCCTTTCACATGGAATTGCTGTTTACAGATGGCCACCTCTCTGACATCCTCATAAGTATTATAATTGGTTGGTGTCAATTACATGAGCAGTGTAGGATAAAGGAGGGCTGGATTGGCTCCCAGTCATTTCCTGGGGCAGGGTAAACCCTAATAGCTACTGTTGACCATGCATGAACTAGTAAAAGAGAGAACGAAAAGAGAATGCGTGTCTGATAATGTATGTTCAACATGAGATAGCTTCACATTTGAAGTGCCTGGGTTGTCGTAACTGGCCGTAATTCCTAGTTGTAATTGGTAAAGTCTTTTACAATTATAAATGAGTTACATGTATGTAAATTTTACGGTGTTTGGTTGGTAATATAAAATTGTAAAGTGGGAAAGTGTATTGTACTTTACGGTGTTTGGTTGTCGTAATGTATAAGTCGTAAGTGAAAAAGTTGATCTCAAAATTAACTATTTGGTGATTTTAAAAGTTTTAATACTGCAAATAAATATTAAAAAAGTTAAATATTAAAAAATTTTAATATTAATATAAAAAAATAATACAAATTTGTATGACCATAAAATTAACTGTAACTGGGTTGTAAGTGAGTGGTAACTGGGTTGCAAGTGAGTGTTAGTTGAGTTACGTAAGTCTTTTACGAATTACGGTCCAAACAAACGCCGTAGTTGTAACTGGGTAGTAAGTCATTTACGAATTACGGAGTTTTACGCGAAACAAACGGCCCCAAAGTAGATTTCTCAAACCAAAATTTAACAAAAGCATCATCTTGTTCAAGTCTAAACTAGTTCTCGTTTGCCTAGAATGTCCTCCGTATGAGACTAGTTCTCGTTTACCTCAAGTGTCCACCTCATGAGGTAGTTACTTATGAACCAAGCAAAATAACTGTGTGAGCGTAATACCCAGAGGGCCACTCGTATTGAAGTTGTTCTTGGTCTAGTAAACTTATTTATAGAGTTGTTTCGTGGATCCACTACAAAATATAAGTTACAATTAATGTTTGAGTTCACTAGAATTCTTATATACTAGACAATATTTACTATTTAGCACATATTCCTGTTGGAATTGAAGAATATAAAGCTGAATCTTCGAGATGAATTATGGCGAGATCCGTTGATCAAATCAACCGGATGATGGTTGGAGTGTGTTCTCCTTCCATTTGTGATGAACGTGGTATATTTACATGTTCAATTCCGACTTCGAATGAATGAGATATTCAAGTCCAAAGATTGCCTAATTCAAAGCCAAAAGGGACTAAATTTAGCTACAAGCATTTAGTCCCACATTGGCCATGTGATGGAAGTATATGGAGTATAAATAGAGAAAAATGAGACCAAAGGGTGTGCCCTTTGGGTACTTGGAGTTTTCGCGCGCGAATAGGAGGGAACTATGCACGTACGTGCGTACGTGCACGCACGCGCGCCGCCGCTGGTGGGTCCGTGGTCCGGGCTCGGGCCCGGGCCCGGGTCCGTGGTCCGGGCCTGGGCCTGATCTGAGTTCCCTACCTGGTTCTCTTTTTGAATCAGGGTCCGTTAATCCAACCCGCCCGCAAAAGGATTCGAAAACTCCAACGGGTGTCCGTCCGCGCGAACGGATCCGACCGTTCGCCAACCGCTGTCGGAAAACCGACAGAGCGGTTGATCGGTTGCGACGGTTCTGTCCGAACCGTCGCAACTGCTGGGATTTGGCGGACGAGAATACCCCTCCGGAGCGCTATAAAAAGCGCCCCAGGGGTTCATTCTCAGACACACCAAACTGAGATTCCTTTCTCTCTTCTGAAAGATCTCTCTCTCTCTCTAAAGTTCTGACTCCGTTCTGAACTGGGCTCCAGCGAAGTAGGACTTCCAGGGCGACTTCCAACAGCGAAGTGGGAATCCACGATTTCCAGAAGTGACTTCCAACGAAGTGGGAATCCGCTACTTCCAAGTGAAGTGGGAATCCGAAGCAACTTCCTAAAGGAGATTCTGCCAAAATTCTTCAACCTTCCTACGTCCTCACAGTGGGTGTTCCTCCAAAAGAGTAAGACAAATATTCATTTGAAATTTGTCGTTGTACCGCTGTTTTGCTAATCCTGTGTAGGTACTGGTTGACTACGGTTCGACCGTACGGTAATTTGATAGTGCTATTCAAATACCGTGAAGAAGTGTTGTATCTTGGGAGACCAGCGTCCATTATCCCGTTAGCACCGGTGCGGGGGACGTAATTGTCTTAAGGAGATTCGCTGTAAGCGTACCTCACTTCAAATACTGTATAAGTGGACTAAGTCCTTTATACAGGGGATAACTTTACAGTATATCGAGATTGACTTAAATTCAGTCTAAGTGTCACTGTATAAGTGGATTAAGTCCTTTATACAGGGGATATACTTTACAGTATATCGAGACTGACTTGGATTCAGTCTAATTGGTGCTTAAACTAAGGAAGGAAATTGAAAGGTGGTTCTTAAATTAAGGAACGTTCTTTTGAACGGAAAACCTCCCACCTGATATTTGCCGACCTGGCCAATTAGATTGTTGATATCTCAGTGATCTTGATTAGTTGTCAGATTGATTCTTGTTAAGCAGAATACCCAACAATCTTAAGACAATTATTGTTTCTCACTTCTGTTCTGCTTGAACTTGCAGAAAAAATGTCTGAGACAAATCAAGATACCTCCAGCAAGGCAACAAACATACCGCTCCAAGGTTTGATGCCAACTCCACTTCCTAACCCGAAGCCGGAGAAGCCAGGAAAGTTTGATGGCACAGAGTTCAAGAGGTGGCAACAGAAGATGCTCTTCTACTTGACCACTCTACATCTGGCCAAATTCCTGCAGGAGGATCCACCAGAACCCGGAACTGATCGGGATTCAGTCCTTGCATTCGATGCTTGGACACAAGGTGACTTCCTTTGCCGAAATTATGTTCTTAATGGACTGGATGACTCTCTTTACAATGTCTACAGTCCGATTACTACGGCAAAGAAGTTATGGGCCAGTCTTGACAAGAAGTACAAGACTGAAGATGCTGGTACCAAGAAGTTCGTCGTTGGACGATTTCTGGAGTACAAAATGGTGGATACCAAGACTGTCATCAGTCAGGTGCAAGAGTTTCAACTTATCTTGCACGAAATAGAGGCCGAAGGTATGATTCTTCCTAAAACTTTTCAGGTTGCAACAATCGTGGAGAAGCTCCCCCCTGCGTGGAGAGACTTCAAGAACTACCTGAAGCACAAGAGAAAAGAGCTAAAGTTGGAGGATCTCATTGTGAGGCTTCGTATAGAGGAGGACAACCGCAAGTCCGAGAAAAGGAGCAGCAAGAACTCCTACGAAGCAAAAGCAAATGTGATCGAGGACTCAAAGGGGAAAGCGTCTTCTTCCAAAAGCTTGAAGAGGAAGAAACCTTCCCAGGGGTACAAAGGCAAGGCTCAAGACGGCAGAACCATGCGCTTCAAAGGGACCTGTTACATCTGCAACAAAGAAGGTCACAAAGCAAATGAATGCCACAGCCGTCTAAAGAAGAACAAGAAAAGCCACCCACAGGCCAACATGACCAACCATGAATCACCAAGTCTTTCAGCTGTGGTGTCAGAAGTAAATCTGACAACCAATAACAAAGATTGGTGGGTAGACACGGGAGCTACTAGGCACATCTGCTCGGAGAAATTGTTATTCTCAGAATATCAAAGGCTAGAGCAAGATGAGCAATTATTCATGGGTAATTCAGCTTCCTCAAAGGTTGAAGGAAAGGGCAAGGTCATCCTGAAGTGGACATCGGGCAAAGAGCTTACTCTTAACGATGTCCTTCATGTTCCAGACATCCGCAAGAATCTGATCTCCGAATCAATACTTAGTAAGAAAGGATTTAGAATTGTATTTGAATCCGACAAATTTGTACTTACTAAGGGAGGAATGTATGTGGGAAAGGGCTATCTTGTTGATGGACTTTTTAAGGCCAATGTTGCAGTGGTTGATAAAAAGTCCGTGTATTTGTACCCAAAGCTAATCAATAAAAGAAATTCTTCTGTTTATTTGCTTGAGTCTCCTAATTTGTGGCATGCTAGATTAGGGCATGTAAATTACAAGTCTTTAAAGAACTTGTCTAATCTGGGATATATTCCTAAACTCAACTTGGAAGAAATTCGCAAGTGTGAGGTTTGTGTTGAGGCCAAGTTGGCTAAAAATTCATTTCACTCAATAGATCGAAATACAGAACCTTTAGGGTTAATCCATAGCGATCTATGTGACTTGAAGTTTATGCCAACTAGAGGCGGTAAAAAGTATTTCATTACTTTTATCGATGACTGTACAAGATACTGTTATGTGTATCTTTTAAACAGTAAGGATGAGGCAATAAATATGTTTACAACATATAAAGCCGAAGTTGAGAATCAACTCAACAAGAAAATCAAGATTCTAAAATCCGATAGAGGCGGAGAATATGAATCAAATGATTTTAGTGAGTTATGTGCTAGTTTTGGTATAATCCATCAAACTACAGCACCATACACTCCTCAGCAAAATGGAATTGCTGAACGGAAGAACAGAACTTTGAAGGAGATGGTTAATTCCATGCTCTTAAGTTCTGGAGCTCCGCAGAACTTGTAGGGGGGAAGCTCTATTAACTGCAAATCATATTCTAAATAGAGTACCCCACAAGAAACTTGGTCTTATACCATTCGAGTTATGGCATGGAAGGACACCTTCCTACCATTACCTCAAAATGTGGGGGTGCCTTGCAAAGGTGCTAGCACCATTACCTAAAAAGACTAAGTTGGGAGCAAAAACTATAGACTGCGTATTCATAGGCTATGCCTTGAATAGTAGTGCCTATAGGTTTCTGGTTCATAAATCAGAAATACCTGATATTCATGTAAACATGATTATCGAATCTCGAGATGCTGTGTTTTTTGAAGATATCTTTCCGTACAAACGGGAAGCAGATAAGACTTCTGGGAAAAGAACACACGAGATGGCGTTCAGGGACGAAAGCCCCGAGGAACCAATTGTAAATGCGGAAATTGAACCAAGAAGAAGTCAGAGATCTAGAATCTCAAAATCTTTTGGTCCAGATTTCATAGCATACGCTATTGAGAGCGAGCCTCAAACATTTAAAGAGGCTATGTCAAACCCAGAAGCACAAATGTGGAAAGAAGCTATAAATAGCGAAATAGAATCCATACTAAGTAATCATACTTGGGAATTGGTAAACTTGCCTCCTGGAAGTAAACCAATTGGGTGTAAGTGGATTTTCAAACGAAAATTAAAACCCGATGGATCTATCGATAAGTACAAGGCTAGATTAGTAGCCAAGGGTTATCGACAAATAGAAGGACTTGACTACTTCGATACTTATTCACCAGTAACAAGAATAACGTCCATTCGGATGTTAATTGCAATTGCAGTATTACACAACTTAGATATCCATCAAATGGATGTCAAGACTGCATTCTTAAATGGTGAATTAAGTGAAGAGATATATATGGAGCAACCTGAAGGATTTAAAGTCAAGGGCCAAGAACACAAGGTGTGTAAATTGGTAAAATCCTTATACGGTTTAAAGCAGGCTCCAAAACAATGGCATGAGAAATTTGATAGTGTCATGATCAAAGATGGATTCACTATCAATGAATGCGATAAGTGTGTTTACACTAAAACAGTTGGAGATGCATGTATCATTGTTTGTCTTTATGTAGACGACATGTTGATACTTGGGACTAATATTAAGATTATTAAGTCCACTAAAAGAATGTTATCCAACTGTTTTGATATGAAGGATCTGGGGGTTGCTGATGTAATTTTAGGAATTAAAATTACTAGAACACCAGATGGAATCAGTCTATCTCAATCTCACTACGTGGATAAGATGATAGAAAGATTCAAGGATCATGGGATAAAAGAGAATACAAATCCTTTTCTCCCACACGTCCACCTTCATAAGAATACAGGAACTGGAATACGCCAGTTGGAGTATTCTCAGATTATCGGAAGTCTAATGTATTTAATGAATTGCACTAGACCCGATATTGCTTACGCTGTAAGCAAGTTAAGTAGATATACTAGCAACCCTAGTGATCTACATTGGATCGCTCTACTACGAGTATTGGGTTACGTATCACATACCAAGGAATATGCCTTGAGATATGGAAAGTATCCTCCTGTACTGGAAGGATACAGTGATGCTAATTGGATTGCAGATTCTGAGGAATCAAAATCAACTAGCGGATACGTATTTACTCTAGCAGGAGCAGCGGTATCATGGAAATCTTCTAAGCAAACATGTATTGCCCGTTCCACTATGGAATCGGAATTCATAGCCTTAGATAAGGCTGGAGAAGAAGCAGAATGGCTTCGACAATTCTTAGAAGATATACCGTTATGGCAAAAGCCAGTGCCCGCTATATGTATACACTGCGACAATCAAGCAGCTATATCTAGGGCACAAAATGTGATATACAACGGTAAGTCTAGACATATTCGTCGTAGACATAATACCGTGAAGCAGTTGCTCTCAAATGGAATTATCTCTATTGACTTTGTATCGTCAAAGGATAATTTAGTGGATCCGCTTACTAAAGGTTTAAGTGGAGAGCGTATAAACTGCGCATCGAGGGGAATGGGTCTAAAAGCCTAACCTTACCGAGTCAGCTTAATGGAAACCTCACTTAGCGACTGGAGATCCCACGGACTAAGTTCAAGAGGAAAAACTAGTTATGATTGACTCAGCAAGTAAGCACTTGGGAGCTTGACTCCAATCCATTCCTATGGTGCACATAAGTGCTTTTCTACAAGTGAGTTAAGGATAAGCTTAACGCTTTTAATGATGCCTATATCTTGTTACTAAACAAGTGAAGTAGAGTAGACTACTCTAAATAGGTCCATCACCTATGTGAGTATAGAGTTGGGTCGGCTCTTTGGGAATCTCTATGGAGGCTGTTATTCCCTAAAGATACTCTCTGAAACCAAGAATGTCCAGGGCCAAAACGGACACAACAGAGAACCAAAGTTGATTTGGAAAGTCACTGTGTGAAGCTTGTTGACTAGGCTTACACTAATGGCTAACAGTTCAAGACCTAGTTCACTGATTAGCCAGTAAGTCCGATAAAGCTTTCACTATGGAAGGTTCAAGACCTAGTTCACCTATCCTTATGCAGTTTCTTTTCTCAAGTACCTTACACAATAGAGTCAGTCTCTTTGTGTGTCATTTCCTTGAATCTCCATTCATTGTGGGGGATTGTTGGAATTGAAGAATATAAAGCTGAATCTTCGAGATGAATTATGGCGAGATCCGTTGATCAAATCAACCGGATGATGGTTGGAGTGTGTTCTCCTTCCATTTGTGATGAACGTGGTATATTTACATGTTCAATTCCGACTTCGAATGAATGAGATATTCAAGTCCAAAGATTGCCTAATTCAAAGCCAAAAGGGACTAAATTTAGCTACAAGCATTTAGTCCCACATTGGCCATGTGATGGAAGTATATGGAGTATAAATAGAGAAAAATGAGACCAAAGGGTGTGCCCTTTGGGTACTTGGAGTTTTCGCGCGCGAATAGGAGGGAACTATGCACGTACGTGCGTACGTGCACGCACGCGCGCCGCCGCTGGCGGCGCCGGCGGCCGGCCGGCCGGCGCCGGCGCCGGGCCGGGCTCGGGCTCGGGCCCGGGTCCATGGTCCGTGGTCCGTGGTCCGTGGTCCGTGCCTGGGCCTGGGCCTGGGCCAGATCTGAGTTCCCTACCTGGTTCTCTTTTTGAATCAGGGTCCGTTAATCCAACCCGCCGCAAAAGGATTCGAAAACTCCAACGGGTGTCCGTCCGCGCGAACGGATCCGACCGTTCGCCAACCGCTGTCGGAAAACCGACAGAGCGGTTGATCGGTTGCGACGGTTCTGTCCGAACCGTCGCAACTGCTGGGATTTGGCGGACGAGAATACCCCTCCGGAGCGCTATAAAAAGCGCCCCAGGGGTTCATTCTCAGACACACCAAACTGAGATTCCTTTCTCTCTTCTGAAAGATCTCACTCTCTCTCTCTAAAGTTCTGACTCCGTTCTGAACTGGGCTCCAGCGAAGTAGGACTTCCAGGGCGACTTCCAACAGCGAAGTGGGAATCCACGATTTCCAGAAGTGACTTCCAACGAAGTGGGAATCCGCGACTTCCAAGTGAAGTGGGAATCCGAAGCAACTTCCTAAAGGAGATTCTGCCAAAATTCTTCAACCTTCCTACGTCCTCAACAGTGGGTGTTCCTCCAAAAGAGTAAGACAAATATTCATTTGAAATTTGTCGTTATACCGCTGTTTTGCTAATCCTGTGTAGGTACTGGTTGACTACGGTTCGACCGTACGGTAATTTGATAGTGCTATTCAAATACCGTGAAGAAGTGTTGTATCTTGGGAGACCAGCGTCCATTATCCCGTTAGCACCGGTGCGGGGGACGTAATTGTCTTAAGGAGATTCGCTGTAAGCGTACCTCACTTCAAATACTGTATAAGTGGACTAAGTCCTTTATACAGGGGATATACTTTACAGTATATCGAGATTGACTTAAATTCAGTCTAAGTGTCACTGTATAAGTGGATTAAGTCCTTTATACAGGGATATACTTTACAGTATATCGAGACTGACTTGGATTCAGTCTAATTGGTGCTTAAACTAAGGAAGGAAATTGAAAGGTGGTTCTTAAATTAAGGAACGTTCTTTTGAACGGAAAACCTCCCACCTGATATTTGCCGACCTGGCCAATTAGATTGTTGATATCTCAGTGATCTTGATTAGTTGTCAGATTGATTCTTGTTAAGCAGAATACCCAACAATTCCATGTATGTATTACTATTGTTTTCACTTGGCCAGACGATTTGAGATTTTAAAGGTGTGGTCTGATATATACTTTGCACTCACTAATTCTAAGTCAATGAGCTGATACAAAGAGTTCTTGTTACTAATTTGCTGTGAGAGTTATACTGAATCTCCTTAAACATCTGAGGAGTGCATGTTACTAAATTTTATGCTGCACTGACACAACATCGTTGCAATGAACACGACACGCGGACACGTGATGAATTCTTAAAAATATACTTGACACGTGTTTCTGAACGTGTGTTAGACACGTTTCGGATACAACATGACTCTATGATAGGAGTATCCGTGCTACATAGCTAATTTTCAAACTCTTATTTTCTTTTAAATTTCTTGCAAATATTTCTTTTCATTGCATGAAATCAACATGCAAGCGTGCGTATGCTTGTTAAGGCCTTGTTTGGCGGCGGGTCTCTTCCAAACACTCAAATTTTGCCAAGAGTTAGAGATGTCTAATCAAAAATAAAATTGAATAAATAAGATCTCGCGCTTTGCCCTTTTTGTTGGAGGCAAACACCAACACAAATTGGTGTAAGAGAGAATTTTGCATCTCTTCTTGATTTGGGATTTTATCCCCGTCCCTCTAACTCTTCTAGCCAAACAAGGCTTAAGTTTAAGTCAAGACTTCATTATTTCATAAATTCTTTTTCTGCGTGTATTTATAGACCTTACATGCATGCCATTTATACAATACATATACACTGAAAAGATTAGGCTCTACGTCCCCAAACAATCAGGTGACATCACGGTCCTGTTTATTAACATGTGTGTGGGATGCGTGTAGAATTGAAAGTGCGTATGTTACTGATTTTTCCAAGGGCTTTATTTTTCTTTCTTGAGAATATTAAGAGCTTTTATTTTTCTGAGGTTTTTGGGCAAAACTAGTAAAACTTAATTAAGTAAAACCTCAATTACAATTTTTTTTTGAGCCTCCTTCTTTTAAGACAAAAAAAGATCACACACGTGTCGAGCGTTTAAAGCGCTCTGCTTCGTAAAAAAGAAACAAATGCTCATCCGCCTTTTTAATGGAAAAGCGGTCGTTTGATTTTTTTCCCCTCAATAGGATAACAATTCTAAGCGGAATGAAGAAATTGGAGAAAAAGCTTAAATCGCGATCATCTTCGAGATGATTTTGAGATATTTGATCGAATTCGAGAAGAAAAATTTAACATTATGAAGCGCGCGGGCGATTTTCCTAAAACAAAGTACATTTTCGAGCGCTGAACCGCTACTGCGACTATAGTCGCAGTCCCAATTCTCACAAATAGGTAACTTAAGTCATCTGTCTGCGACTGTGTAGGGAAAGAGTGTAAAATCTTGATCGCATAGTTTTTAACTCATTGAAGGAGATAGCACAAAGTTTGAAGGTCAACGGTGTGTTCAAAACCTGATAAAACAACAAAGCATAGCTGAAGACAGGAGACCGGTCGACCGGGCCCAGTTGATCGGACATGCACAACGTGCATGCAGCAGAAGAGAAGGTGATGTAAGTCGACCGCTTGGTTGACCGACTTGAAAGACAAATTTGAAGGAGACTGTCGGTAGACTGCCTGGTCACCGACTGAGATTTAACAAAACATGAGTTGCCATTTTGCGTAACCGGTCGACCGCTTGGTCGGCCGAGACACGTGCTGCCAGTTTCCTAAGTTGAGTCTGATTTCATTTCTGATCCGATTTTAGATCTTTTGATTTTCTTTTCTTCAAGAATTCTCTGGCTATATAAAGAGGGGTATTATCCCCAACTATTGTATCATGTAATTGTTAATTAATAAGATCTCTCCCCTTCTTCCCCGAGGACATAGTCAATTACTGAACCATGTTAAATTTGTGTATTCTTGCTTTCTCCCTCTTTATATGTTCTTGCAATTCGTGACTATTCTCTGGTGTGTGATCGGGGGAAACCGCGCACGAAAAGTGTACGTTTTGAAATTGATATTTAAAGTGTGTGCTTTGGCTTCCTCGATACTTCCGTTATAGCATAGAGGCTAAAACGAGTCGAATTCACAAGGATGGGAGGCGATAGAAGCTTACATGATATGTTTACGTGTGTGTTAACGGTTCTTCAAAGTTTTAAAGAATGAAAAGAAAGAAAATAAAGAATGAAAGAAGAAGTACTGTGAAATAGGAAGAAGTGGGAAGCATAGAAAAGAATAGTATTTGTGATTTTTGATATTTCTAAAACAAAGTAAAAAGAAAGAAAACGCATGGCTACTAACTACTAATGACTCAACCAACATGCTAACCTCTTAGTGATAGTTGCCTCACATGTATCATTGGCCATCACTAGTCCTTTTTTCAAGAGCGATTCAAAGCATGAACCATATGCAACTCATCACAACCCAACTCAAAAAAACAAGTGCAAGTTACACTTAAACCATCAAAACTAAAAGTAAGTATAGAGTAAAGTAATGTTAGCTTGTTAGAGAGTTAGGAAGTTAGAGTGTTAGATCCATCATCATGAGCCATCAATGGCTCTTGCAAGAGCAAGGCCAAGTAAAGACTATTAGATTCATGTGGATTATCAAATAAGAAGTTAGACTAGTTGGTGGTTAGTAGTTAGTTGCCATAAGAGAAAAATTAGCTACAAATGTAAAAGAGATTATAGAGAAGAAAACAAAAATAAGGTAAGAGAGCACCTTTCATAGATTGTCACCTTCTATTACAAGCATTCTTGCTTCCCAACATGTACCACTCTCTCTCCCTATTACAAGATCTATAGGAATTGAAAAATACAAGGGAGGAAGAAGAAGAAAAACTAAACTACACTACCCTAAACTACAAAATGAAAAATGAGAACTACCTTAAACCTTGCATATCTCCTGCTCTGAAACCCCAAGGGGGTATTTATAGGCACTAGCGGAACAGGGGCCAGGGGGACAACACCTGGCCCAAAGTCAACCGCGCGTCGTGGACGTACGGTCGCGGAAACACGGTAAGGGCCACGTTTCTGCGGCCATGTGATGGCCAATGCGCGCGGCGCTTCGAGCCGCGCCCTGTCCCGTCTGTTCCCTGTTAGGTTCTGGTCCCGGTTTCTGATTTGCAGCCCCTGATTTTGACAGAATCAGTCTCCTAGGTCAATGGCTATCTTAATAGGCCTTTAATCACCAATTAAATGGTGATTTAGGGTCTTCTTTTTTATTGCACACCAGGGACCTAGAATCAAGCAAGCAAATCTTTATTAACAGAATTTTATACCAAATAAATATGAGGATGTGATAAAAATTATGTAAAATTAGAGACTAATCACACCTCCACACTTATCTTTTTGCTCGTCCCGAGCAAAACAAAAGAAAGAAAATTATTACACCACTTTCACAGGTGACGCGCAACAAGCCGTTAAACCTCTAAGTTTTCCCTAGAGGAGGAGTTTTGTCTCCTGAGGGTTTTCTGCAGATTACACCCACAAAATTCATAAAGAAAGAAATCAAATATTAATATTTTGAAAACACATTTTTGAAATAGAAAAAGTGTTGAAGTATTTTTGCGAAAACATAAGTGATTCAAGGTCAGAGGTTAGCCATAAATTGTTCTTTCTTAAACTAAGTCAAAATACAAAAAATCTTATTATAAATTAAATGTAAGAATTAAAATTGAATTGACTCTTTGACCTTTCATAAAACTCTTAGAAAAATATGCACTTTGTGGACTGTGAAGTTTTTTGGGATATCGATTCTAACTTTTATGCCATTTATTTATATTATTATTATATATATATATTTTACTTTTTCTTCCCTCAGATTTCTTAGGCTTTCTTATTTACCCAGGTAGTGAGCCTTTAGCCGGTGACTCCCAAACCAGATGATCTTAGGGCACCAGATGAGAAAACAACCCTCGAATTTAAGGACTCGAGTAAACAAGGCCACAAAAATAAAAGGGATTATTTATTTTTTATCCACCATTTTAGGTGTGAATAATCATGCTTCCTGAGGCATAATTACCCAACTTCAATAAGTGATTTTTATTATCATAATAACTTTTTATATATATTTTTATGACATTTTCAGTCTTTATTTCAATCCCAAAATTGTGTAAGTGTGGAGTGCATAAATCTAAGCAAAAAAAAAATTCAAGAACAAATTATCTTTTTAATTTTACTTTTTATCCTGAAATTTAAATAAGATCTTTTATTTTGGCTCGGTTAAAATTTCATAATTTTAGGTCTTCCTAATTCCTAAGATAATCTTAATTTTCTTAAAAATAAATCAAAACTATTTATCTTATTTCAAAAAGTTTTGTAAAAAGAAAAGAAAAGAGTTTTTATATAAATTTTTTTAATTAAAAAGAAGTGTAAAAGAAAGAAAATGAAAAACTAACTATGTTAGTAAACCCTCCCCTACTTATCTCATGCATTGTCCTCAATGCATCGTGAATGTGTATATATATGAAACAAATAGGAAAGGAAAGAAAAATTACCTCAAGGGGGTGGCTCCTGTGGTGGTCTGATAGGGCAAGAGTTGCGACCCAATCAAGATATCGTGGATCATGCAGAAACCCACCAGTGACCTTTCTAATATGATCCAATAAAATGATTGAATGAATGGTCTTATTTAAATATTTATCCCCATCTAATTTTCAATTTTCAAAAATAATTACTGGGTCATTTTTGTCAACATTCTTGTCCAACAATGAAGTGTGATTTTGAGAGATGATTGATTTGGGCTCAAATGGAATAGAAATAAAAACTGATACTGACTCAGGAAGTTGACTCAGATCAAGTCGAGAGTCAACAATGAGAGTCAAATTGGTTCAAAAATAGGGTCCAAACCAAAGAATTGATGTTCACACACTTTCCCCGTTAAGAAAGTGTGATCATAAAAGATTGATGATTCTATTTCACGGTGTACTGGTACAGGATTCAATGTTGACTCTAAAATAATCTGGTAAAAATATCGGAGTCATTACTAAATCAAAAAGTGAAAAGGAATCACAAATTTGAGGTTCATGATCGCTTTCAAGCTCAAGTTCAATTTCGAAAAAAGGATAACTTGCCAAAATGTCAAGGATGTGATGTTGGTCAAGTTCAGATTGGTATGATGAAATTGAAGCTAGATTTTCAAAATGACAGGATTCTTGGGTCCAATCAGCAGAGTTAGGGATATAAGGTTCGGTCAAAGATTGACAAGAAAAACTTTCTTCGCTCTCATTGATCAATTCGCTCATAAGTGAGTCTAACCTACTGACAGGCCGGGTAATAGAATTTGGAGTCAGAATCATGTCTTCCATACTTGTTGTAATTGGTTCTTCTTGAAAAGGTGAGTATGGAAGTTGCTTTTGGAAATTGTGAGTCCATCAGATTTTGCGATTGTTGCTTGGACTCATGCAAGGGTTCCATACTCAAGTCCAGTATTGAAGTTTGTTCATTTTGAATAGGTAAGACTAGAAAAGATGAGTAGGACTCATGAAAATTTGGTTGAGATGAAAAGTCCAACATGTTTTGTATTCTATCACAAAAGACTTCCAAATGCTTTTCTAGCTCAGATTCTTCTTCAATTTCATACTCTAGAAAAGGAGTATGTGGAGTTTGATGTGAGAAGGATTGTGAATTGAGCAAATTTTAAACTTGTTGTAGGGACTCTTCCATACTCCTTTCCAAATCAAAATTTTCTTCGGTTGGTGGAACAGGAAAAGGAGTATATGAATCGAAATTGGGGAATGAACTTTGTGAAAATTGGGGACAAGGCGGTTGAAAATTTGACTCGGGAAGGTGAATCCCCATTGACTCTGTCAAGAGTTGAAATTATTTTGAAAATTATAATCATATAGTTGGGGATATGGGTCATATTGATTCGGATGATCTCAACTCGGCATAAATGGTTGGTTCATGTTGTACATAGTCGGGTCATAGTTATTCGAGTCAAATGAGATCGGGGTGAAATATGGATTCATATTATAATTAAAAGAATTATTGTTGTTAGAATTCATTTCACAATATACAAAAAAAAAGCAAACAAACAAACAAACAAAGAAAAAGAAAAAGAAAACAAGCCTATGCAAGGGTTGACTTAGACCTAGACGACTCCTAACTGGTTAGACTATCCACGGGGGGTATATTATCGGAAGCTGACCACAAGTTAATCGGCCAGGTAGGGGCAAGATCAGTGGGAGGTATCCGTGCCGGAGCAACGGGCCTAATTATGCCAAATCACTGTTTTTCGAGGTTTCGCCTCTCAATCCCCAACCTTTAACACCGATTTGACAAGAGTTAACTTTAACAACTTTCCGCTTAGGTCAATCTCTTAAATGAGTCCAAGATGTCCCTAGGGGCCAACGTTTAACAAGTTTTATTTAGGCTTGGGTTGTGTGAGTGGGGAGGTGATTTTTGGGCTAAGAGAGGGTAATAACTTCCCCATCTTATGTTGTATTGGGTGTGGCCCTTAAGTTAAATTTGTGAAAGTGTGCAATATAGATAAGAATAAACACAAAAAAGCAAGTAAATCACTAAAGTGTTTGTCCTAACTATATGCTATGCAATATGTACACCTCTTGCAAGATCACAACAATACAAGAACAAAATACAGTATATTGAAATAAAAATTGACACGTGCCTATATGCAAATATCTAAACCGTTTTAAAGCATCCAATTTTTGTATTTTAGTTCTTATAATTATTTACAGTGCACAGGAATATAAATAAGAATTAGTAGCGGAGTATATAATGTACAAGAAGTTACCCAACCACACAAGAGCAAGTGTGGACTTCTGCAATGCTAAAACTTTAACCTGCACATCAAAAACAAAGAAAAAAATTAACAAAAATGTGAAATCAAACCGTTCCCATCCCCAGCAACGGCGCCAAAATTTGATCGGGGGAAAACTGCACACGAAAAGTGCATGTTTTGAAATTGATATTTAAAGTGTGTGCTTTGGCTTCCTCGATACTTCCGTTATAGCATAGAGGCTAAAACGAGTCGAATCCACAAGGACGGGAGGCGATGGAAGCTTACACGGTATGTTCACGTGTGTGTTAACAGTTCTTCAAAGTTTTAAAGAATGAAAAGAAAAAAAAATAAGAATGAAAGAAGAAGTACGATGAAATACGAAGAAGTGGGAAACATAGAAAAGAATAGTATTTGTGGTTTTTGATATTTCTAAAACAGAGTGAAAAAGAAAGAAAACTCATGGCTACTAACTAATAATGACTCCACCAACATGCTAACCTCTTAGTGATAGTTGCCTCACATGTATCATTGGCCATCACTAGTCCTTGGTTCAAGAGCGATTCAAAGCATGACCCATATGTAACTCATGATAACCCAACTAAATAAAATAAGTGCAAGCTACACTTAAACTATCAAAACTAAAAGTAAGCATGGAATAAAGTAATGTTAACTTGTTAGAGAGTTAGGAAGTTAGAGTGTTAGATCCATCATCATGAGCCATCAATGACTTTTATAAGAGCAAAGCTAAGTAGAGGTTATTAGATTTATGTGGATTATCAAATAAGAAGTTAGACTAGTTGGTGGTTAGTAGTTAGTTGCTATGAGAGAAAAATTAGCTACACATGTAAAAGAGATTAGAGAGAAGAAAACAAAGATAAGGTAAGAGAGCACCTTTCATAGATTGTCACCTTCTATTACAAGCACTCTTGCTTCCCAACATGTACCACTCTCTCTCCCTATTACTAGATCTACAAGAAATGGAAAGTACAGGGAGGAGGAAGAAGAAAACCTAAACTAAACTACCTAAACTACAAAATAAAAAATGAGAACTACCCTAAACCTTGTATATCTCCTGCTCTGGAACCCCAAGGGGGTATTTATAGGCACCAGGGGACGGGGGCCAGGGGGACAACCCCTAGCCCGAAGCCAACCGCGCGCCGCGGCAATGTGATGGCCGCGCGCGCGGCGCTTCGAGCCGCACGCTGTCCCGTCTGTCTCCTGTCAGATTCTGGTCCTGGTTTCTGGTTTGCAGCGCCTGATTTTGACAGAATCAGCCTCCTAGGTCAATGGCTATCTTAATAGGCCTTTAATCACCAATTAAATGGTGACTTAGGGTCTTCTTCTTCATTACACACCATGGACCTAGAATCAAGCAAGCAAAACTTTATTAGCAGAATTTTATACCAAATAAATATGCCGATGTGATAAAAATTATGTAAAATTAGAGACTAATCAGTGTGCAATAATCCTATGGTGGGTTTCTCTCTCTCACTTTCCTATAAGTCTCTCTCTCTCAAATATCTCTCTCTATTTCATTCTTTTGTCTCTCTTCTCTCATGCTCTCTCTTAGTAAATTATTATTTATATATATATATTAATATATGAATTAATGGCATGAACGTGTTTATGGTGTTCCGAGATTTTACGACATTTTTCAGTAATTTTAGGCGAGACTTTGCTATCATCATTTCATACCTAGTGATTGCTATTTTAACGTCTATTGCATAGTTTAATTATATGCTAATATCTCGTTACCATCGCTACATATCTAATAATTATTATCCTGCTTTTAATACTTGATGTGTCATTATGCGAGTTGATATATGATATGCGAGTGATTTCTTAAAAATAACATGTTATATGAATACCCGTTGGCCATTATTATAATTCACTGGATTGATATTATATTTGCATTGGAGATGCCTAGATACGCTCCCGCTTCGCTCGGCTTCGCATAGCTAATTAAAAGATTAAATTATTATTGTTATAGATATGGTTGTGAAGAGCTCGAAATATTTAACTATATTATTTTCTGTATCATATTACATGACCTGATGATTGCCTGACATATAATATTGTGGCTCTGTATTAACTCACCTGACACCGACATGTTAATTATCTGACACTAATATGTTATACTGGACACCTGATCTCTGATAGTTGATATCTGACACCGGTACTTGACACGTTATCACTTGACACTTGATACATGACACCTAATATATGACACTTGACAATTGACATGTTATAACTTGATACTTGATATATGCTATCACCTGGTACTGACACATTTGACCTGATATTGTGACACCTGACTGGATACTATTACCCTTGGCACTTGTATTACATTGCATATTTATGATTATCACCTTTACGGGAACTTGGTATGATTATTATATTGTTACCAGACATTTGGTACTCCTGAACGTCTGTGCTCCTGAACTCCTGTATACTTGAACCCCTGAAACAGGGAGACTCCTGACATTATGCTCTTAATATTATACTCATGATGATCCCCATAATTGGATAACCATGGATATTAGATTACTATGGACACCTTGTGGACATTATCACTGGACAATCTCTAATAATTAAACAACTTACACCGGGACGGGGGAAATTGATGGGTACCGATATAGCTTACGTGTTTATGGTTGCCATACATATGCTGTACAACTAATTCCTGGGATTCGACCTGGAGGCCACCAGGTGTTTTCGTGGGGTGTACTGGCACCCCTACTCCCTGCCTGCTTGCTGGGTATGCCATAAGCCCCTGGGTCTATTCTCATGGGAGCGGTGACACCCTATTTCTGTTCGGGCGTATACTAAGTCCTAGGGCATATAGTAGACCCAGTACTTAGCGGTACGTTCCGGCTCAGTACCGGATACTTCTGAACCATTGTCCCGGGCATGCACGAATCCATTCTAAATATGGTTCGTCGATCCCCCTCAGTTTCCAATAACCAACCTCACTCGACTTGTATGCAGAGATATATGGTATAGGACAATACCCTAACATACAAATTGGACGAGTTTAATAATATAATAAGTTACTGACATCTGACTAGTGTCAAACTTGACCTATATTTGTAAGATGGGTGACCCATTACATTATCCTGTTAGCTACTTGTTGGCCCAAAGGCTTTCCACTCTAGTGTTGATGATGATTAACTCATGTAGTTATATGTACTAATAATCTTGTGATTTAGTTTCAGATCATTTATCAAGATATTAGTTGGTGTTTAGCTTCAACAAGATGATTTGGAAGCTTGCACATGTTGATTCAAGAGCCCGCGCATCAAAGATGTTATATTGCAATTGCTCGGTAGATCAAAGAGTTTTTGGATCGAGTCGACTTGGAGATTGCGCTCTACAAGAAGACTTCGGTACCATAGTTTAGTTTTAGATCCTAATTGTAAAGATTAGTATAGTATGATAAGCTCAAGTTCACAACACACATGTTTCACGTTTTGAATATTGGTTTTCGGTTTAACCGATCTTGATTTTCATGAATAGATTTTATATCAAAATAAGTTTACATGATTTAGTGTATATATGATTTGTTCTATATACGCATGCTTCAATTGTTTAGACAAACTTTGTTTGATAATCTATTCCATGGGTTTATGTTTTGGTATTTACAACAAAACATATTTTTGGACTTAATGACAAAAATCATGATATATATATGTTTCTTGTATATTGAATTTCCATTCATATACAACATGCTTCAAAGTGTTTACATATCATATTTTTGTATTTCAGATAGGTTTTGGACAACATGTATTTTCTATTCAAAATCTAAATTTTAGAAAATACAAGTTTTGGTTTTTGATAAATATGATAAGATACAAAAATAGTTTTAATTGCTTGATATTTGAGTCAAAACTTTTATCACATGTTTATATATCAATGCAAAATGCTAAAAATTTTTGGGGATTTTTAGTAATTTATAAGAATTTATTTGACATTAATTTTCCCCAGATTTCAGACCTGTTTTTGTCTGCCAGGCTTGGCGGTCGACCGGTACGGTCGACCGCACCAAAGAAGCCAGTCGACCGTTCCGGTCGACCGACGTGCACGGATACGTGCACGCTGGCTGACTCTGTAGCCGGTCGACCGAAGCGGTCGACCGATGGAGAGCTGTTTGCTCTCAGGAATTATCGGTCGACCGAGGCGGTGGTTGACCGGTAGCCACAACGGGTCAAAATTTGACCGTTGGGCGGTCGACCGTCCCGGTCGACCGGAAGGCTATTTCTGGCAAAAGTTCTGTCAAACGGCTATTTTCTGTAATTGCCTATAAATACCCCATTTGAGAGAGTTTTTCTCTAAGAATTTTTGGGCTAAAATTTACTTTCTCTCTGGTGTTTTTGCTGCAATCAAAATAGGTTTTTGGATTCAATTTGAACAATCTTTTTGAAGTTTTTATAAGGGTTTGAAAAATCAAAAAAAGGGTTTTTGGGAAAAGCTTTTGAATTGAAGTTCTTCATCTTGGTTTCACTTATTTCCCAAAGAGTTTCTTTGAGTTGCTGGTTTCAAATCCCTTGTTTTTTTTTACTTGAGCTATAATCTACTATCTTGTCTATAGGATTTGTGTGGGAGAAAAAGAGATTGTTTGTGGTGTTGCTTGAAACCACCAAGTAGTATGAGCTTGTTTTGTGGTTGTTGTAAACCACTCAGTTGTAATCCTTTCCTTTATGTGGCTTTGTGCCTTTGCCTCAAGTGGAGGTTGTGGTTCTTGTAACTGTCTGTGTGATAGTGAAGTTGTTAGAATCCATCTGGGGATGGCGGGGATGTAGAGCTGGGTGCTCGAACCTCGATAACATATCTTGGTGTTTGCGTTTGATCTATTGGCTCTATCTCTATCACTTTACTTTGTTGCTTGCATTACTATTCATATTGTGCATTCATATTTACTAGGCTTGGTTGTGTGTGCATCATTTGTTGATCACACTTGAGTGTTTTGCAATTAGATTTTAAATTCCGCATTTAGTTCCATAGATTAGCATCATCACCTATTCACCCCCCCTCTAGTGATTTCAATTGGTATCAGAGCTAGTGCTCCTGATATTTTGGTTTAACTACCTAGGAGTAAAAGATCTTGGTTTGCTAATCTTCATTTGCATCTCATTTGCACTCATACTAGTTTGCTCTCATGGCTAGCCCTCCTATGTTTGACCATACTAGACTTGACTCTTGGAAAGTTAACATGACTAGATATTTAAAAACACTAGGTCATCTAGTTTATCAAGCCATCACCATAGAAGCCCTCCCAAATACTAGTAAGCATAAGAAGGCCAATGCACTTGCACTTCAAACACTTAGAGCATCTTTTGATAATAATCTCTTACTTGTTTTTGATAGTTTTAACTTGGCTTTTGCAGTGTGGAGCGTCTTGACATCTCCGGAGCTTCCAAGGATCATCAACAATATGAGGAGATCTAGGAGAGATGTATCCGAAAAGCCTGTTTCATGGCATATGGGAATGACTCCCATGAGGTAAAATCGGACTCTCAAATACATGATAGCTCTAGCACTTATTGTCATGGATGTTTTGAGGTTCAAAATTTAAATGTTGAACTTGCTTCTAAGCTTGAAAAATTCTTGGAAAAACATAACTCTTTGAAAGAAAAACATTTTGATTTACAAAAAGAAATGAAGGATTTATGCTCTACTTTTGAAACCGTTTTGCAAGAGAAGGAAGAGATTACTAGTGAATGTGACTCATTAAGATCTCAACTAGACATTGCTTTAAAAGAAATTGAAGTTTTAAAAGGTAAAAATGATTGTGATGATATTTTGGAGCACAATGAGATTTTATCCTCAAGATTGGATTGTGTTTTCAAAGAAAACCGTACTTTGAAAAATAAAATTGATTCTATTACTAAAGAATTAATTTGGTTTTGTCTAAAAATGAATCTTTGCAAAATGATATTGATTTGCATGTTTGCCATGCTAGCATTGCTTCTACCTCTAGCACTTCTATTGCATGCTCCACACTTTATCTTCTAGCATAGAAAATGATATAAATAATTTGAAGAAAAGTGTTGATTGTTTGGGCTCCACTTTGAGCCATTGCGTCATGAACCACACTCGTTTGGAATCCTGGTTCGCAAGAAACAAGCTCCAACTATGCATGCACACCCAACACGGCATACACATGCTCATCACGGACACAATCATAACACGTATGCTCATGTGTACACATGTACACATTGTGGTCGAAAAGGCCATCTTGCTAGATTTTGCTATGATAGAGTACATATTGAAAATTTAGCAACTAATCTTGTTTGGGTTAGGAAAGATACTAACCCCGTGGACCCACAAGGAAATGGGTACCAAAATCCACCCCTTTGATGTTTGATGTAGGTGGAGGCTCTCGCATCACGTGAGAGTGTTGGTACCTTGAGGTGGATGCGTTCCAAGCTTAAATGAGAACCATTTGGATGCTTCACTCTCAAGGAGATTTGGTGGGAGGACCACCATGGTTTGGAGAACTAGAGATGCACCTTCATCGGTTTTGGTATCATTCTCTAACTCCCATTTAGTATTTACATGCTTTCATTTCATCTTTCATAGCATGTTTTATAGTTTCATGATTAATATGATGATTACCATGTTTATTAGAATTATGCTTTACATGATTAGTTCTTGAGACACCCATGTTTAATATGGACCCATATTTTGTGTTCTCCTTTGTTTTAGCTATCATGTTAATCATAGATCTAATACACATGTTCTTATCATAATAATCATATGGATTTTTGTGATTGTTTTGATATTCCATATTTTTGATTATCATGATTATTTTATCATGTTGATTGTTGATTCATTTTTGTGCTTCATGTGTTGACTACATGCTTGAATGATTGTTTTCATTAAGACTAGAATTTATGCTTGTGCAACTAATGAGCTACAAATATACCCTTTATAGATGTTTGTGCTTGAACGCTCATTTGTATTCATTTGATGTACTAGTATAGTCTAGTTTGATGATTCTTGCATTTGACTTGTATTCACATAATTTAGTTGACTTCATGTATATGTCTATTTTGTCCAAACTATCATTTATACATATACATCCTTGAGCCACGTGCGTTTATGCATATTATTTTGTGGACTCTCCATGTTTGGGATATGTATGTATACCTTAGTTTGTACATGACATACATATGCCTTGAAGTTTAAATCATTTGTGATGATTTCCATGTTTGATTGTGATTCTCATATTTTATGATGATTTCAATTAATGATTCACTTATGTTTCATATTTTGATGAATTCTATATTGAGCTTGATTGTTCCTTTTCATGATGATATACAACACTTGTACACTCAACTTACTTGATGTTTTCCCATGATTTAATTTTCAATTGGTATCATGATTTAGTTTTCATGAGTACAAATATTGATTGGGATTATTTGCTAACATATGTATTCAACCAAGAGAGCCAACGCGGCACCTCAACCCTTTTTACGGGGAATCTAGAGGAGTTAGTCCAGAGCCCTTCACGGGGAATTCGGCTACACTTTGGTGTTATACATAGTGTTTAGTGAAATAGTCATATGGATGGTTTTTGAGTGTTTAGTGATCTTGTGATTTTCATGTTTTATGAAAAATCTAATTATTTTATCTTGAAGGATTTCGTACTAGTTGACTCATATAACTAGTTGTGATATTCTTCATGAGGTAGTGATTTTCAAACATACTATTGCTCAAATCTATTTTTGTAAACCCCTACCATTAATGGGCGGTTGGATGGGAGACCATGATCAAGTATGTTTCATCTTGAAAATCATTTAAACTTATCTTGGTTGGGTGGTAGTTGATATGAGTTATACACTTGACCTTACTTTTGTTATTTCAATTGACATCATTGAGTTCTTTCAATTGGTATCAATATGACTTCCTTTGTATACTCATATGTGTTTGTTTCATATATGTATGCTTACTCTTCATATAGTATCAATTTCAATTGGTATCTATTTTCACATACATATATAGATGATTCTTTTTGTGCCTACTACATTCCTATGTTTTAGAGCACAAAATTTTAGTTATGCTAAGCTTGAGTTTTTCAATTGGTATCCATATACAAGCTTTATCATAATTTTAAGATTGCTAAGCTTGAACTCTTAATGAATATCATGTTTCAATTGATTTAATTTTCAATTGGTATCTTATTTCAAGCCTATGCATATTTTCTATTGGTATTTCATAAAGAGGGAGAAAACTCACATTTCATTCTTTTCATTTGGTATCTAGTTTTGTATTCCACTCCCTAACTTTATAATGATAAATGATCTTCTATTGGTATCAAGATGCATTTGTTTACTCAAAATTGGTATCATGTGTTTTATTGTCAATATGTTTTTAAATTTCAATGGGTATCATGTTTAATTTCACCCCTTGAAATAGTTTATTGATTCTTTATTTCAAACATTTAGGGGAGAGAAGAATTTGTATCTATTATTTGTTTTTACCCCTTTGTTGATGATTGACAAAAAGGGGGAGAGGAATTTGGTGTTAATATGCATGTTTAAGAATTTGTGATTTATGCATGAATTTGTGATTTAAGAATTGGTATCAAGAGCTTAGTTTCGTTTTCATCTTCATTGGTATCAAGAGCTTTAATTTTAATGGTATCAAGAGTTTTTTTTTGTATATATGCATTTTATTGTTTGTGCACGTATATGCATTATCATGTTTATTGTTTATCTCTATGCATGAGTTAAGGGGGAGCTTCTTGAAGCTTTACTTTAATCCATGCATATATAACTCCATGAGTTTTGTCATCATCAAAAGGGGGAGATTGTTGGCCCAAAGGCTTTCCACTCTAGTTTTGATGATGATTAACTCATGTAGTTATATGCACTAATAATCTTGTGATTTTAGTTTCAGATCATTTATCAAGATATTAGTTGGTGTTTAGCTTCAACAAGATGATTTGGAAGCTTGCACATGTTGATTCAAGAGCCCGCGCATCAAAGATGTTATATTGCAATTGCTCGGTAGATCAAAGAGTTTTTGGATCGAGTCGACTTGGAGATTGCGCTCTACAAGAAGACTTCGGTACCATAGTTTAGTTTTAGATCCTAATTGTAAAGATTAGTATAGTATGATAAGCTCAAGTTCACAACACACATGTTTCACGTTTTGAATATTGGTTTTCGTTTTTGGTTTAACCGATCTTGGTTTTCATGAATAGATTTTATATCAAAATAAGTTTACATGATTTAGTGTATATATGATTTGTTCTATATACATGCATGCTTCAATTGTTTAGACAAACTTTGTTTGATAATCTATTCCATGGGTTTTATGTTTTGGTATTTACAACAAAACATATTTTTGGACTTAATGACAAAAATCATGATATATATATGTTTCTTGTATATTGAATTTCCATTCATATACAACATGCTTCAAAGTGTTTACATATCATATTTTTGTATTTCAGATAGGTTTTGGACAACATGTATTTTCTATTCAAAATCTAAATTTTAGAAAATACAAGTTTTGGTTTTTGATAAATATGATAAGATACAAAAATAGTTTTAATTGCTTGATATTTGAGTCAAAACTTTTATCACATGTTTATATATCAATGCAAAATGCTAAAACTTTTTGGGGATTTTTAGTAATTTATAAGAATTTATTTGACATTAATTTTCCCCAGATTTCAGACCTGTTTTTGTCTGCCAGGCTTGGCCGGTCGACCGGTACGGTCGACCGCACCAAAGAAGCCAGTCGACCGTTCCGGTCGACCGACGTGCTCGGATACGTGCACGCTGGCTGACTCTGTAGCCGGTCGACCGAAGCGGTCGACCGACGGAGAGCTGTTTGCTCTCAGGAATTATCGGTCGACCGAGGCGGTCGACCGGTAGCCACAACGGGTCAAAATTTGACCGTTGGGCGGTCGACCGTCCCGGTCGACCGGAAGGCTATTTCTGGCAAAAGTTCTGTCAAACGGCTATTTTCTGTAATTGCCTATAAATACCCCATTTGAGAGAGTTTTTCTCTAAGAATTTTTGGGCTAAAATTTACTATCTCTCTGGTGTTTTTGCTGCAATCAAAATAGGTTTTTGGATTCAATTTGAACAATCTTTTTGAAGTTTTTATAAGGGTTTGAAAAATCAAAGAAAAGGGTTTTTGGGAAAAGCTTTTGAATTGAAGTTCTTCATCTTGGTTTCACTTATTTCCCAAAGAGTTTCTTTGAGTTGCTGGTTTCAAATCCCTTGTTTTTTTTTACTTGAGCTATAATCTACTATCTTGTCTATAGGATTTGTGTGGGAGAAAAAGAGATTGTTGTGGTTGTTGCTTGAAACCACCAAGTAGTATGAGCTTGTTTTGTGGTTGTTGTAAACCACTCAGTTGTAATCTTTCCTTTGTGTGGCTTTGTGCCTTTGCCTCAAGTGGAGGTTGTGGTTCTTGTAACTGTCTGTGTGATAGTGAAGTTGTTAGAATCCATCTGGGGATGGCGGGGATGTAGAGCTGGGTGCTCGAACCTCGATAACATATCTTGGTGTTTGCGTTTGATCTATTGGCTCTATCTCTATCTCTTTACTTTGTTGCTTGCATTACTATTCATATTGTGCATTCATATTTGCTAGGCTTGGTTGTGTGTGCATCATTTGTTGATCACACTTGAGTGTTTTGCAATTAGATTTTAAATTCCGCATTTAGTTCCATAGATTAGCATCATCACCTATTCACCCTCCCTCTAGGTGATTTCACTACTTACATATGACATCTATGTACTGTGTTGAGTTATCTGACTTACTTATTTTTGGGTTTTCATTCTGTTTTACTATATATGATTAAGGGATTTTCTGCTCTCTTGTTTACTGACTTGTACCAGCATTACATGTTTATGTGTATCTATACTCTCTATACCGTTTTCTATGCATGTTTTTCGATTCAGATTTATTGATATATATGTATTTACTTGATTTAGGATTACTATCGTTCCTTTAATTTTCTTTATGTTACTTGTCATTGCCTGTACCTGTATGCCTGAATCACATTACTTGATCATATACACGTGTGACTGCCTGAGCACGCCAACTGACTTTATCATATGTATTTGTCTGGTTGCTTCTGACAACCCTGGTTCCTCATATCTAGATCCTAGAGTCTGGACCGTGGCGACCTTGCTGTAGTTGATCAGAGTTCGTAGCAAAAGCATAGATTAGCGGTTGCCTATCCGGACCCTCTTTCTTTCAGCCTCCCCTTGATCGGCTCGCGAGATTCTCATTTTGCTACTTGTGAGTACTTTCCCGTATTTTATATTGTACATCTTGCTTTCGCGCTTCTTGGTGATCTTATATTCTTGAGTTATTGTATCATGCTCTATGATAACTGTGTACTTGTTTTATTGTTAGAATGTATATTATCACTGTGCTTCTGTACTCTGATTCATGCCTGTACTGATGCTTAACGTATATACATGAGGGTATTTCTGACCTGCGTACATACGTTGCAGTAACGTCTCCGTACCCGTGGTATCGGGGCGTTACAGGGTGGTATCAGAGCCTAGACTCTCATATCTTCAGTACAACCAGTTGGCAAATTAATGGTAAGAAAACTGCAATTGGAATACATGAGTCGTGGTTATAAAATCTAATTACAAGTACAAAGTTATCTATTCCCTCTTGATCGTCCTTTCTTTGATTCATGAATCTCTTCCATCCTTATTCATTTTCGGTCCCCATCGTCCTTATACCAACTTAAGATATGGATAAACTGGTAGGGTAGTGGCAAGACAGATGTGGTTCACTCTCATTATGTTCTGGCATTCTTTCACTCTGGCACATCGCATTGTCCTAAATTGGCTAGTTTTTAGCCTCACATTCTATTCTTGTATTTATGGATACATCACAGGGAATCAGTACAGAAAGTGGAGCAGTCATCACTTATATAATCATATAGACTGTATCATTACATGAGGAGTGTCGGTATGAAACAGTATTCCAGATTCAGGATTTCTGTTAGACAAAATTATGGTATTTTCTATTTTTATTATCCCAGTAGCGATCATAATTTCTTCTACTATGTTTATGGAACTTGAGTATTCTCAGAACTGATATGCAGTCAGGTTATTATTCAGAGGACAGCATTCGGGACTCATTTCAGTTATTATGAATTTTTGGTCATGTTCTCAGAGCCACCAATTCCTGACGGTCTTTATATATTTGGTAGACCACAGGCCCCGCTAGCCTTGCCAAGCGAGGGTCGTGTTCTAGTCACCCGTGGATGTAACCGGGTGTGGGCTTCGCTGCATCCTAGAGCTTAGTATTTAGCGATGTGTTACGTACTGGCTTCGCCGCGTGAGCTCCGCCAAGTACGAGCCTCGCAGAGCCTTAGCTCCGCTGCACCCTAATGCTTAATGCCTGAGCTGTGTTACGCAATGGCCTCACCTAGGCTTGGCTATGTCTGTGTCTAGTCCCTTCAGTGCTTAGCACTCTACCCCGTTCCTCTGATTTCTTCCGCCTATCGTGTTTTCATGGATCAGTTGAATAGGGTTTTCTCGCTGTATCCGAGCTATCGTCAGGATCCTTATGAACGATCCATTCGGCTAATCTTGCAGGGCTCAGATATCTTCTACATGTTTCATCTGCAGTCGGGTTATCATTCAGAAGTCAGTATTCAGAATTCTCCATGGTTATTCTATATTCTTGGCTATGTCTTTTAGAGATAGCAACGCCCAGTATTCAGAAATCCTTAATTTTTGGTCTTCTTTATTTATGCTCAGTATTATCGGGTTTTCTTTATCTTCAATATTCTGATCTATTCTCAGAGTAGTATGTGTGCAGCATCGGTAATTCTACTACAGACTCTTCGTCAAAAACAGTTTTATGTCACACATAGATTTTATATTATGGATTTCACCTCTATGGGTTTCTATGGATTTCTATGGGTTTCATCAGCTTTACTTCGCAATTAGAAAGAATTATTATCGATTATCTTATCAAGTTAGCTCACTTTATGTTATTCAGAATGGGTCAATCTTCTGAAGTTCTAGCAGTATTCTTATGACACCGTTAGAGGATATATACGGCAGAAGTGCAGAAATGAGTCTTGAGTTCACCATTCAGTCGATTTGTGAGAACGACCCTCAGTTATTTATATCTTGATTGGTATAATCCTCATTCCTTTTCTTTCTATGTTCATCTTCCCCTTATCGAAATTTCGAGGACGAAATTTTTGTAAGGTGGGTGTAATATAACACCCCGTTCCTGGAATACGTACTTAGATACATATTCTGATTTTTCTATCATATTTCTTTGATTTAGTTTTGTATTTTTTGTTTTATGATTATTTGTGTGATTATTTTGTATTGGATCCGGAGTCGTGGACTCGGAGTCAGCCCTAGTCTGAACTAAAGACCCGATCCTAGTGTATTGCTCGATTTGATCTTTTTGCTAGTCAGATTTGACTAGTTTTAATTTCAAACATCATTTTCTAATATTTTAGATTTTTCATGATTTTTTAGATTTTTCAGAATTAATTTGCAAAATCTTCAAAACCGGTGTCGATCGGTGTCGCTGACGGTTCTCAGATTTTTAGTTTTCAAATGGAGTTGAATTTTAGAAACGACTTTCATATTACTTTTTAGAATCTCATTTTCTATCTAAATGCATTTTTGAAATTTTTTTTGAATTTATTGAAAATCCACTGGTTTTGGTGTCGACCGGTATTGCTGGAAGATTTAAAGATTTTTAATTTAAAAATTAGATAGAATTTCTCGAATCTAATTTCACCAGACATCTTAAAGTAATATTTTCTATTTTTGAGAATTTTTGGAGCGTTTCTGAAACAGTCAATTTTTATCCTATTTAAATAATAATATTTTCCCCTCTCTTCATTTTCTTTCTTCATTTCTTTTTATTTTCCCTTCCCACACATCAACCAACTAACTAGCCCACTCTCCATCCCATCACCTGCTAATGCCACTCCCTATCCCATCAGTTCTCTCTCTTTCCTTTTATCATTTCTTTCCTTTTTATTTCTTCTCTTTCCCACTCCTATTCATCTCCTCTCCTCTCACCCTCCCTTACTCCTTCCCTCTCCCTCCTCCTTGGCTGATGACAGCCCAGGCCATCGTCGCTGCCAGCGTACCCTAGGCCGGCCAGGCCCCCTTCCTCCTCCACTTTCCCTATCTCCTCCTTTCTTCTCTTTCATTTCCTTTCTTCTCTTATCTTTAGCATCCCCACCACCACTAACTTCTTCCTCCAAACCTATCACCTCCTCCACCACTTCCACCACCATCTTTCCTTCCCTCCACCACCTCCTCTACTACAACACCACCATCTCTTCCTCCACTTTATTTCACCAATAACATCCACTCCATCATTAATTTCCACCACCATCACCACCTACAAACTCACCACCACTTACATCACCACTACCACCATTTCATCATCCCCATCACCACCAACACCTTCATCTCCTCCTCACCACCATCAACTCCATCTCTAACATCTCCATAACAACCACCATCTCCAACAACCATCAACAACCACAACAATAATAAACAAAACATCCTCACCACCACTATCAACTACCACCACCACCTCACCTCCGGTTGCCCCCCCCCGGTCGTTGGTCGACCTGGCTGTCGGCCGCCGGCCGCCAGCCGCCCAGGCCCTGCGGCCACCTGGCCGCCAGCCATCTTCCCCCTCTCCTTCTTCTTCTTTCCCTTCTTTCCTTTCTTCCTTTCCTTCTTTCTTTTCTTCTTTCTTTCTTTTCCCTTCTTTCCTACTTCCCCCTTTCCCCCTCAAATTCTCTCCCTTACCCCTCTTTTATTTCCAACAAACATACTCCTTCCCTCTCTCTCACTTTCCTATAAGTCTCTCTCTGTCATTCTTTTCTCTCTCCTCTCTCTCCCCCTCTCTCATGTTCTCTCTCAATAAATTATTATTAATATATATATATATATATATATATATATATATATATTATATATATATATATATATATATATATATATATATATATATATATATATATATAAATATATGGATTAGTGGCATGAACGTGTTTATGGTGTTCCAGAATTTTACAGTATTTCTGATGATTTTGGGTGAGTACTTTGCTATCATCATTTCATACCTAGTGATTGCTATTTTAACGTCTATTGCATGGTTTATTGATATGCTAATGTATCGTTACCATCGTTACATACCTAATAATTGTTATCCTGCTTTTTAATACTTGATGTGTCATTACGCGAGTTGATATATGATATGCGAGTGATTTCCTAAAAATAACATGTTATATGAATACTTGTTGGTCATTATTATAATTCACTGGACTGATATTATATTTGCATTGGAGATGCCTAGATACGCTCCCGCTTCGCTCGGCTTCACATAGCTAATTAAAAGATTAAATTATTGTTGTTATAGATATGGTTGTGAAGAGTTCAAAATATTTAACTATATTGTTTCCTGTGTCATATTACATGACCAGATGATTGCCTGACATATACTATTGTGACTTTGTATTGACTCACCTGACACCGACATGTTAATTATCTGACACTGATATGTTACACTGGACACCTATCTCTAACACTTGATATCTGACACCGATAATTGACATGTTATCACTTGACACCTGATACCTGACACCTGATATATGACACTTGACATGCTATCACTTGAAACTTGATATATGCTATCACCTGGTATTGACACATTTGACCTGATATTGTGACACCTGACTGGATACTATTACCCCTGACACCTGTATTACATTGTATATTCATGATTATCACCTTTACAGGGACTTGGCATGATTATTATATTTTTATCAGATATTTGGTACTCCTAAACTCCTATGCTTCTGAACTCCTATATACTTGAACCCCTGAAATAGGAAGATCCTGACGTCATGCTCCTGATATTGTACTCCTGTTGATCCCCGTAATTGAATAACCATGGATATTGAATTACTGTGGACACCTTGTGGACATTATCACTGGACAATCTCTAATAATTAAACAACTTACACCGGGACGGGGGAAACTGATGGGTACCGATATAGCTTCTGCGTTTATGGTGTCCATACATATGTTGTACAACTAATTCCTAAGATTCGACCTAGAGGCCACCAGGTATTTTCGTGGGGTGTACTGGCACCCCTACTCCCCTGCCTGCCTGCCGGGTGTGCCATAAGCCCCTGCGTCTGTTCCCATGGGAGCGGTGACACCCTATCGTGTTCGGGCGTATACTAAGTCCTACGGGCATATAGTAAGACCCGATACCTAGCGGTCTGTTCCGGCTCAATACCGGATACTCCTGGACCGTTATCCCAGGCATGCACGGGACCCATTCTAAACATGGTTCGTCGATCCCCCATCAGTTTTCAATAGCCAACCTTGATCGACTTGTATATGGGACATATACCCAAACATACAAATTGGACGAGTCTTAATAATATAATAAGTTACTGACATACGACTAGTGTCATACTTGAGCTATATTTGTGAGACGATGACCCATTACATTTTCCTATTCACTACTTACATGTGACATCTATGCTATTGTGTTGAGTTATCTTACTGCTTATTTTTGGGTTTCCATTCTCTTTTACTATATATGATTACGGAATTTCTTGCTCTCTTGTTTACTGACTCGTACCGGCATTACATGTTTATGTGTATCTATGCTCTCCATATCATTTTCTATGCATGTTTCCAATTTAGATTTATTGATATACATGTATTTACCTTATTTCAGATTTATTGCCGTTTCTTTAATTTCTTTTATGTTACTTGTCATTGCCTGTACCGGTATGTCTGAATCACATCACATGATCATGTACACGTGTGACTGCCTGAGCACGCCAACTGTCTTTATCATATGTACTCGCTGGGTTGCTTTCTGACAACCCTGGATCCTTATGTCCAGATCTTGGAGTCTGGACCGTGGCGACCTTGCTTTAGTTGATCAGATTTCGCAGCAGAAGCGTGGATTAGCGGTTTCCTGTCGGACCCTCTTTTTCCAGCCTCCTCTTGATTGGCTCTCGAGATTCTCATCTTTCTACTCGTGAGTACTTTCCCTTATTTCATATTGTACATCCTGCTTTTGCGCTTCTTGGTGATATTATATTCTTGAGTTATTGTATCATGCCCTGTGATAACTGCGTACTTGTTTTATTATTGTTGGAATGTATATTATCACTGTACTTCAGTACTCTAATTCTTGCCTGTACTGATGCTTAGCGTTTATACGTGAGGGTATTTCTGACCTGCGTATATATTACAGTAACGTCTCCGTACCCGTGGGATCGGGGCGTGACATACTTGAAGGATTGTACGATTACAGGGCAAGTGATGACTTCTATAAGTTCACATGATGATTGTACCTGGATATAATACATGAGGCTCAGACATACAAGTGAAAAGTCTTCACAAGCTCTAGCAAAGTAAGGTTCGTTGCAAGGTGTCAAGACTTTTAAGTTGGCATTTTGTGAACATTGCGTCATTGGTAAAAAGACCAAGGTGAAATACGGCACCGCGATTCATTGCACGGAGAAGATTCTTGATTATGATCACACAAATATTTGGGGACCTATCAAGACAACATCTATTAGAGGTAACAACTACTTTGTGTCTTTTATAGATGATTATTCTAAGTGATGTTGGGTATATACCATGAAGCACAAAGAGAAAATCTTAGAGTTGTTTCGGAGTTAAAAAAGAATATGGAGAAGAATACGGGAAGGAAGATCAAAGTACTCCGATCAAACAATAGTGGGGAGTACACCAGCGATATTTTCCTACAACTATGTCATGATGAGGGCATAGAAAGGTACTCCACGTAAAAGAAACACTGCAACAAAATGGGGTGACCAAAAGGATGAACACAATCTTGCTGGAGAAGGTTCGTTGCATATTATCTAACGCCAAATTATCGAAATCTTTTTGGGCCGAGGAGGCATTGGCATATGTTTTCTATCTCGTTAACAGGTTGCCTTCATCTGCAATAGGAGATAAAATTTCTTTGAAAGTTTGGTTAAAATAAAGTTGCTTCGAATTATGACTCGCTTCAGGTATTTAGCTGTCTGGCCTATTATTATGACAAGGAAGACAAGGTGAATCTTGTAGGCTGTCCAAAAATCACTAAGGATAAGTCATCAGACGCGAACCTTACTTCAACGTGAAGGTCGCATTTCAAACTAAAATGCAGATCTCGCGTCCTCAAACGCACGGATACTTCAGACGTGGGCCTGAGTAAACCTGCGTTCAACACGAGTATGAGTAACCCTGCATCCCATTCAATACGAGTCTGAGTAACTTTGCGTCCCATCTAACGCGAGTCTAAGTAACTCCGCGTCTAACGCAGGGTCTGAGCAACCTCGCGTCCCATTTTAAGTGCAGGTCTGAGCAACTCGGTGCTCCACATCAGACGCGGGTCTGAGAAACATTGTGTCTCACTACAAACATGGGTCTGAATAACTCCGCATTCTAACTGAGGCGCCCACGTCTATAACAAGCAACGCGAGGTCCTCATTCAGTGTGAAACCCGCTTTCTATTGTAACTGACCCGCATTACTGGGCCGATTAGCTTCCCACATAATGTGGGAGTTAATCCCCACTATGGAGAGATTTTAGGGGACAATAATTCCCCAATGACTCCCTATAAATATCCTGAGGAGATATGAGAAAGAGGAGGCTTTTGAAAAGGGAGTGGTTTTTCTGAGATTGAGAACTGAGAATTCTCAAGCTACAAGCTTCTTGTTTTTTAGAGAGAGGGAGAAAAGGAGTAATCAATGAACTCTTAATACTCAATGTGTTAAAAATAGAGCTCCCTCTTGATTGATCTTCGAGAGCATCCTGAAGAGAAGCTGGGCAGTCAGCCGGTTAACAGAGACCAAGAATCACTCTCCATCACCATACAAATAACTCAGCCCTAAATAAAAAGGAGAATCATATATTCTCATCCCTTTTGTAATCGGGATTGTTCCGTTGTAATCTTTCAGTCACTCAAAGAAACTTTATTTCGCACCATTTTTTCGACCAAACAGATCTGAGAGCAAGAAAAGGAGTGTTTGTAGGATTCAAAAAAGGCGTAAAAGGCTACAAAATTTGGGATTCAAATGACAAAAAGTTAGTGAAGCCGACAGACTCTTAGCAGGTGGAGAGTGAGAAGACCAGCAGGATATTGCAGCAGGTGGAGAGTGATGCTACTCTACCACCTCTAGATAGAACAATATCATTTGAGCTCACACCTGAGGTGACATAGGGTGGTGATCTTATAACCGATCAGGATGCTGAGGATGATAAGGATCAAGGACAGGTTATGAGTGATGTCAAAAAATCCATTTCAATTGGAAAAACGCGGAGAAATTTACGTAAGCCCAGCTGGCTTACTACTAACATAATCATGGCCTATACTCTCCTAGTCATTGAGAAGGCGATCTCATCTACATATAAGAAAACTAAAATCAGTTCAGAGTCTAAGATGTGGAAGGATACCATGGTGAAAGAGATGAATTTTCTACAAGAATGATACCTGGGAACTATCAGAGTTGCCCAAGAGAAAGAAGGCGATCGGTTATAAGTGGGTATTTGCAAAGAAATATAGATCTTTAGCTGGTGATACTATAAGCTGCAAGGCCAGATTGGTAGCTAAAGGTTACACGCAACGAGAAGACATTGACTACAACAAGGTATTTCTACCCATTGTAAAGCACTCTCTATTCTAATTTTGTTGGCACTGGTGGCATAATACGTGTTGGAGCTTAATCAACTCGACTAGAACAAGACCAAGTAGAGGCTATTAGATTCATATGGATTATCAAGCAAGGAGTTAGTATAGTTAGCGGTTAGTTGCCATGAGAAGAAAATTTGCTAAACATGTAAAGAGTTAAAGAGAAGAAAACAAGTAAAGATAAAAAGAGAGCCTTCCATAGAGTATCACCCTCCATTACAAGAACCCTAACTTTCATTATATATATATCACTCTCTTTCCTATTACACGATCTACAAAAGATATGAGAAACAAAAGAAAGAAGATGAACAACTAAACTATCCTAAAGAGAAGAAATCAACCCTGAAAACTCTTCTCCTCTCTGTCTGAAAATCTCAGGGTATTTATAGGCAAGAGGAAACTCAGGGGGTGTCACGGGGCCGCACGTCACAATAAAGGAGCCGTGAAAACGCAGCCATGGCCGCATTTTGCGGCCATAATATGGCCGCGCACGCGGTGCCGCCTGTCATAACTTGTCAGTATGTCCCCTATCAGATGTACCACCTTGTTTCTAATTTTCTGCTTCCAGTTTTGACAGATCCTTCTTCCAAAGTCAATGACTATTTTTGTAGGCTTTAAATCACGAAATAAATGAAATTTTTGGGCTTCTTCTTCATTCCACACCATGACCTAAGAACATACAAGAGAGATGTTATTAACAGAACTAATATTAAATAAATGTGAAGATGTGGTATGAAATATGCAATTATAGAGAATAATCGTACCCCCACACTTATCTTTTGCTAGTCCCGAGTAAAACAGAAAAACTAAGTAAGAAAATTATTATACCACTTTCGCAGGTGATGCGAGTGCACTGAGCATGTGCAACAAGCCATTAAACCTCTAAGTTTTTCTTAGAGGAGGAGTTTTGTCTTTTGAGAGTTTTCAGCGGATTATACCCACAAAATCCATAAAGAAAGAAATTAAATGTTAGTATTATGAAAATGTATTTGAAAGAAAGAAAAGTGTTAATGTATTTTGCAGAAAATTTAAGCGATCCAAGATCATAGGTTAACCAGAAATTATTCTTCCTTAAACTAAGTCTAAATGCAAAATCTTGTTATAAATTAAAGGTAAGAATTTACAATTGAATTGATTCTTTGAACTTTCATAAAACTCTTAGTTAATATGTACTTTGTGAATTATGAAGATTTTTAAGATATCGACTCTAACTTTTATGCCATTTATGTATATCAATGTTTTTCTTTTTTTCCTTAGTTTTCTTAGGCTTTCTACCTTATCAGGTAGTGAGTCTTTAGCTGGTTACTTCCAAAATAGATGGTTTTAGGGGCATCAGATGATAAAATTTCCCTCGGGCTTAAGAACTTGAGTAAACAAGACCACAAAACTAAAGGGGATTATTTTACTTTTTTTTGTCCACTGTTTTAGGCGTGAATGATTATGTTTCTTGAGGCATAATTACCTAGCTTTAATAAGTGATTTTATTATTTTTTATTTTATTTTAATGGCATTTTCAATCTTTGTTTCAATCCAAAAAATTGTGTAAGTGTGAAGAGCATATATCTAAGGCAAAAAAATCAAGATTAAATTATCTTTTCAACCTTACTTTCTTATCCTAAAATTTAAATAAGATCTATTAATTTGACTCGGTTTAAGAATTTATAATTAGGTCTTTTTAATTCATAAGATTCTCTTAATTTTCTTAAAAATAAATCAAAACTATTTCTCTTATTTCAAAAAGTTTTGTAAAAAGAAAAGAAAAGGGTTTCTATACAAAAGAAAAAATCTAAAAATTTTCTTTAAAAAATGTAAAAGAAAGAAAGTTTAAAATAAACTATGCTAGTAAACCCTCCTCCACACTTTTCTCATGTATTATCCTCAATGCATCGTGAATGTGTATATGCATGAAACAAAGGGAAAAGGAAGAAAAATTACCTCATGATGGTGGTTCCAGTGATGGTCTGATTGGTCTACTGATTGAGTTGAAACCTGCACACAGAAAATACAGAATTTCAGAACTTTAAAAATAGAATATGCAAGTTCTCAATACTACCACGATAACAAGTGGCTATGCGAGTCGTGATCCACAAGAGGGGACTAGCGATGGATGCTTTTAAGTAAGTTCGTTTCTTTTTGAGTTTACAAAAATATGTTAAAATTTTCTTCTCAGTATTAGAAAAAGAAAATAAAAGGTTAAATTAGAAGATGTGAAGAAGATTGTAAAAGAAAAGATAATGATAATGTTGTTATTATTTTAGTTACAAAAGAAAAGAAAAAAAAAACTAAATAAAGAGGAGAATGTTTGTTTTGGAGTAGAATTCTAAACTAAGAATTAAAAGAAAACTAAAAATTCTTACTTACCTCTTTCGTGCTCATATACCTTGAATCTATCGCTATGACTTATCTAGTTTCTTAAGGCGATCAAGCATGGCGTGTAGGATCTTCCCCATGCCCGATCTACACTACGAATAACGAGCAAGCTAAACTAGAAAAGGAATGGTTGTTCATCACCATAGGCCGTCAAGGGCACGTGCAATGGAAAAGCAGTTTCGATGCTGTCGGATTCACTTGGAGTGCAAACACATCAGAGGAATGCAAACAAAAACAAGAGTAATGAAGAAAAAGAAATCTTGATTTGATTCAAATAATAATATAAGAAAAGACTTATTTACTCCGGTGTCACCCTCAGTACAAGCTTGCTTTCATTCCTCTATGAAACTCTTCTCCCCTCTCAGTTATATAAATAAAATAAAAATTGAATAAAAGAAAAAAGAAGAACCTAGGTTAAATCTATACAAGAGTCTATTCTACTCTCTGCTTTCTCTTCTACCTCTGATGTGTGAGGGTATTTATAGCATAAAAATGGATAAGAAAATGAGTCAAAAGATAGGAAGAGCTGGCTATTTCTGAATTTGAATCTTCTCCTTATCTCGAAACTTGATTTGATATGGATATTCAATTCTGATCTGTAGCTTCTTGACGTGTTGATTTCTGAATATAACTTATCAAATAATAGAATTAGAAACAGTAATCAAAGTAAGAGTTGTAGCCTTTTAAGTCTTCTTTCTGGATCATCTTGAATTATTAGATTTGAATTTCAGTAGTGAAAGTTATGATTCAAATATTAAAATATATTCAGTCTGAATCTGAGTCAATAGCTTCATCTCATCCATTTATCTTCTCTCTATTCATTTATCTTTTTGAATTTTGAATTTTGATTCTGTATTTGATGTTATCTTCGGTTGATCTTTAGCTAACCAAAATGGATTTATAGAAATTTGAATTTTACGGTTTTCATTTGGTGTTATCTTTCTGATTTGCTCTGATCTTCAACTGAATATTTGTCTCAATCCTTGATTTGTTCTGAATGTGATATCCTTATAGATTTTTAAGTTAATCAAATTGATTCACTAAAATCTGATTTTCAACTGACTAGATCTGGGATCATCCTCAGCTAACCAAATAGATCCAGTTAAATCTGATTTTAACTGGTATTTATTTGTTTAATTCTCTTTCTCTCCATGATTATCTTCTGCAAAATAGACATTTAAGACAAGAAAATTAGTAAATTTATTGCACGATAAATGTAGGAGTGTAATGAAAAGAATGCAAAATATGTGTATGATCACGCCCCCACACTTATCATTTGCTCATCCTCGAGTAAAACAATAAAACTAAGCCAAAGATTATTAGACCACCTTCACAGGTCACACGATTGCGCTGAGCATGTGCAACAAGCCGTTAAACCTCTAGGTTTTTCCTAAAGGACAAGTTTTATCTCGTGAGGGTTTTCAGTGAATTTCACGCACAAAATCCATAAAGAAAGAGAAACAAAGTATTAGCATTTTGAAAACACATTTTGTAAGAGAAAAATATTTGTAGTATTATTGTAAGAATTAAGTAATCTATAAGTTATAAAAAACTGAACTTTTCATTCTTAAGCTTAGTCATTAATCAAAAACGTGTTATCAATCAAGGCAATGAGTCGAACTGTATTTCTCATCTAGTCTATTATTTTACCCTAAGTTATATGGACCTTTGTGACCGTGAAAATTTGACTTAGGGTTTTCTAACTCTTATGCCTTATTTTTTCTTTCTTTTTTTATATTTCTGATGGTATTATTCCTTAGTTCTATTAGGTTTTCTAATCTGCCCATATAATGAGCCTTTTGTGTGATTCCCAAGCCGGACAGCCTTAGGGCACCGGATGAGAAAACACCCCCAAGGACTTAAGGACTCGAGCAAATAAGGCCACAAAACTAAGAATTTTATTATATGGACCGCTTTTAGGCGCGATTACTTATGTTTTATGAGGCACATACCCAGCTTAATCAGAGAATTATTATATATATTTCTTTTTTTTATAAGGCATAAGAATCTTTATTTTTGAACCCTAAGTGTGTAAGCGTATAAAACATGCATATTTAATCAAGGAAAAAATCAAGACTAAATTATTTTTTCAAATTTTCTTTCTAACCCTAGAAATCAAACAAATAATTTTATTTTGACCAAGTATAAAAAAATACTATTTATGATTCTCCTTTTCCTTAAAATTAACTTAATTTCTTACAAAAAATAGGTCAAAATATTGTTTCTATTTTCAAAAAGTTTTTAAAAACAAAGAAAATGTTAATACTAATTTTTTAAAGAAGAAAACTTATGTTATGTTAGAATCCTCCCCCATACCTATCTCATGCATTGTCGTCAATATATGAATTAATGCATAAATGCGTGAAAAAGAAGAAAGGGAAGGAAAATTATTACCTCAAGATGACAGTTCCGATGGTGGTCGGATTGGGTCAAGCGTTGCTACCCAATCAAGATAATATGGTGGTTTACAGAACCCACCTTTATTGACCTCTTTTCTATTTACATATTTATTGTTCCCAATATGAATAGGATCATGAAATATCCTATTATGACACTTATTCCCTTCATATGATTAGTGTTAAAAAATCATCACGGAGTTATTGTGGTTAATATCTTGGTCCAAAAATGGAATGTGATTTTATAGAATGGATGATTTGAGCTCTGAAATGAAAAGTTTGGGAACCAATACTAATTGGAGAAAATCAACTTTGGGTTCGAGAGTTGGTATTGGTTCAATAATAAGGTCTAAATCAAAAACTGAGATTCACATTCTCTTCCCAACAATGGGATGTGACCATCCAAAATTGGTGATTCAATTTCTATATCTAAAGGTACGGGAATAAATGTTAGCCCTGAAAATTGATCCAAATTGGTAGTAATACCGAAGTTAATATAGATTCAAAAATAAAAACTGAATCACAAGGTTGGGATTAGGGTTATATTCACATTCAAATTCAATCTCATTGAATAGAAAACTTACCAATTTGTCTAAGGTATGGAATTGGTCAAGTTCAAATCTGTGTGATGAAATTGACTCTTGATCAAAGTCTTCAAGATTCCATGATTCTTTGTTTTTATCAATATAACTAGAAGTGTCGGGAATAGTCAAAGATTAGGTAGGGAGAGTTTTCTTATTCCTATGCATGTTTTCTAATCGACTAATTCTTGCTTCTATCATATTTAAAGGATCACTTTGGAATTGAATCATGAATTCCATACTCTTTTCTAAGTTGGTATGTTCTTCTTAAAAAATAAAGTAAGGATCTTTGATTTGAACATTTTGACAGAATTTTGAGTCTTCTAGAATTTGAATTCATCGCTCAAGCTCTTCTAAGGCTTCCATCCTCTTTTCCTAGTCAATTGATTCTTCTAATGGTTGTTGAGAAGGAGTATATAAAGCTGGGTATGGTAAGGTGGTTGACAATATGACTTGGGGGTGTTGTATCCCCATTGACTCTGTGAAGAGTAGTGATGATTATTCTAGTCTTGTTTATAGTATTGGAACTGGGGCATGTATTGATTCGGATAAGACCAATCCGACACACTAGGTTGGCAAAGTTATGATATGCCGGGTTGGTAATATCTGAAGAAGAGGTCGGGGTCTAATATGGATTACCATTAAAATTGAAAAAATTATTGTTATAAGCCATATCACACAAGAAATGTCAAAAATAAACAAAGAAAAATAAACAAATAAACAAACAAATAAAAAGAAAATATCTAGCCTAAGTCAGGGTAGACCTTAGATCTAGACAACTCTTAACTAATTAGACTGTCCATGGGGGGTATATTGCATAATCTGACCACAAGTTAATCAGCCAGGTAGGGACAAGATCAGTGGGAGGTATTAGTGTCTAAGCAACGAGCCTAATTATGTAAAATCACCAATCTTCGGGGTTTCACCTCTCAATTCCCAACCTTAGACACCGATTTGACAAGAGTCAACTTCTAACAACTTTCTCCTTAGGTCAGTCTCCTATTTGAGTCTGAGATGTCCTTGGGGCTAATGTCTACTCAGTTTTAGTTAGGCTTGGGTTTGTGAGTGAGGAGATTGTTTGTGGGCTAAGGGAAGGTAATGGACTTCCCTAACTTATCTTATTTATTGGACAAGCTCTTAATTCAGCTTAGTACAGTGTACAGGTATATAGAAAAAGTAACACTCAAGCAATATTTCATAAAAGAATAAACCTTATACTAAATGCTATGCACACACACCTTTGCTTCAGCACTCTTCAACATGAATGTAAAAGATAAATGAATTAGACACGTGCCTAAATGCAAGTCTAAACCATTTTTAACATTTACAAATAATCACTTTACTGTTAAATTAAATATAGTATGCAAAATAAATTAATAAGGAAATCTAACATGTGCAAAAGTTATATTTTGCGGTGTGAAAGCACCTGCAAAAAGATCAATTAGTAGTCCACCACAAATGCCACGAAAACACAGCTTTTGCCACGTTTTCGCGGCACAATTATGGGCTCTGATGCTCTGCTTTCTTGGGCAAAGGCACACAGTAGCAATATATCAACTGCAGCTTTTTGATTCCTCAATTCAGCCCTGGTACACAAAAATAAAGAAGAAAAGGTTAAATTGTTTAAGTAAATCAAAAAAGAAATGAAAACTTACTGTCTCTCCCCAGCAACGGCACCAAAATTTGATTTAGTTGAAACCTGTACACAGAAAATATAGAATTTCAGAACTTTAAGAATATAATGTACAAGTTTTCAATACTACCGCGATAGCAGGTGGCTATGCGGGTCGTGATCCATAAGGAGGGACTAGCGATGGAAGCTTTTAAGTAAGTTCGTTTCTTTTTGAGTTTACAAAAATATGTTAGGAATTTCTTCTCAGTTTTAGAAAAAGAAAACATAAAGGTTAAGTTAGAAAATGTGAAGAAGATGGTAAAAGAAAAGATGTTACTGTTGTTGTTTTATTTACAAAAGAAAAGAAAAACAAAATAAAGAGGAGAATGTTTGTTTTGGAGTAGAATTCTAAACTAAGAATTAAAAGAAAACTAAAAATTCTTACTTACCTCTTTCGTGCTCATATACCTTGGATCCGTCGCTATGACTTACCTAGTCTCTGAAAGCGATCAAGCATGGTATGTAGGATCTTTCCCATTTTTGATCTACACTACGAATAAAAGAGCAAGCTAAACTAGCAAAAGAATGACTGTTCATCACCATATGTCATCAAAGGCACTTGAAATGGTGAAGAAGTCTCGAGGCTATCAGATTCACTTGGATTGCAAACACATCAGAGGAAAGCAAATAAAACAAGAGTAATGCAGAAAAAGAAACCTTGAAATAACTATGAAAGAGAAGACGTACTTACACCGGTGTCACCCTCAGTACAAACTTGCTCTTAGTTCTCCATGAAACTCTTCTCTCCTCTCAGTTACATAAATAAAATAAAAATTACATAGAAGAAAAAGAAGAACCTAGGTTAAACTTATATAAGAATCTATTCTACTATCTGCTTTCTCCTCTGCCTCTGATGTGTGAAGTATTTATAGCATAAAAATAATAGGAAAATGAGTTAAAATATAAGAGAGCTGGCTATTTCTGGATTTGAATTCTCCCCTTATCTTCAAACTTTATTTGATGTGGATATTCAATTCTGATCTGCAGCTTGTTGACGTGTTGATTGCTAAATATAACTTATCAAATGATAGAATTAGAAAGAGTGATCAACATAAGCGTTGTAGTCCTTTAAGTCTTCTTTTTGGATCATTTTGAATTATCATATTTGAGTTTCGGTAGTGAAAGTTATGATTCAAATACTAAAATGTATCCAGCCTGAATCCGAGTCAAAATTGCTTCATCTCATCTGTTGATCTTCTCTCTATTCATTTATTTTTTTGAATTTTTAATTTGGACTCTATATTTGACGTTATCCTTGGTTGATCTTTAGCTAACTAAAATGAATTTATGTAAATTTAAATTTTACTAGTTTTCATTTGGTGTTATCTTTCTGATTTGCTCTGATCTTAGCTAAATATTTGTCCTAATCCTTGATTTGTTTTGGATGTGATGATATCCTCATAGATATTTAAGTTAATCGAATTCACCAAAATCTAATTTTTAACTGACTAGACCTGGATCATCTTCAGCTAACCAAATAGATCCAGTTAAATCTGATTTTAACTGATATTTATTTAATTTAATCCTCTTTCTCTTCATGATTATCTTCTGCAAAATAGACATTTAAGAGAAGAAAATTAGCAGATTTATTACACGATAAATGTAGGAGTGTAATGAAAATAATACAAAATATGTATATGATTATCCACGAAATGCGGCCCAATCCAAATTGCGTGGAACTCGAAGGAACCCACCAGTGACCTCTCTAATATAACCCACTATTATGATATACACATGGATGATTTTTATTTGGAATTTTATCCCATCTAATTTTCAAAATTTTTAAAATAATTTCAGAGTGTTTTGTATCAACACCTTGTCCCAGAATGGAGTGTGAAATGATGGAATGACTGATTTGGGCTCAAAAGTACATGAACTAATATCGACTCAGAAAATTGACTGAAATCAAGTAAAGATTCTGAAGTCGAGATTGGTTCAGAAAGTTGGTCTAAATCAAGAAGTTGATGTTCACACACTTTTCCCATTAACAGAATGTGATCGTAAAATATTGGTGATTCAATTTCACGGTGCACTCGTACAAGACTCAGTGTTGACTCCGGAACAAGAAAAAATCTAGTAAAGATACCAGAGTCATTGTTGAATCAAAAGGTGAAAAAAATTACCAACTTGTGGATCGGGATCACATTCATACTCAAGTTCAATTTCGAGAAAATGATAACTTGTCAAGATGATTCTCAAAATTTTGGGCAAGTTCAAATAGATGGAATGAAATTGAATCTTGATTTTCGTTCACGGAAGGAATGTGAATGGGTGAAATGATCGATTCAAGTTTAGAAATTATGGAAATCAAAACTGGCTATAGAATGTTACTTAGTTTAGGCAACACTACAGGAGCCGATCAAGGGTTAAATTTGAATTGCTAAACTGAAACTTAGGTTCACATTCATCGTTAAGTTTAATTTTAAGAAATGGATAACTTGTCAAAATATCAAGAATTTGATTTTGGTTAAGTTCAGGTTGGTATGATGAAATTGAAGCTTGATTTCTAAAATGACATGATTCTTTTGGTCATATCAAAATTTGGTGGACATTGAAAGTCAACCATATTTTGAATTAGGCGCTCGAACTCTTGCACGAATTCTATAGTTTTTTTCCAGCAATGATTTTTCTTTTGGTAGTTTTAGAAAAGAACTATATGGGGTTTGGAAATTTTGTGGATATGATGAGGCCGTCATGATTTCAAATTGTTTTTGGGCTTCTAACATGGCTTCCATACTCTTTTGCAATTATGATTTTTTTTCAATTGGTGGTTTTGAAAAAGGAGTATGTGAAGTAAAATGTGGAAAGAAGATGGCGGACAAGGAGATTGATAATCTAACTCGAGGGCGGTGAATCTCCACTGACTCTGTGAAGAGTGAAAATTACTTTGAAAATTTAGATCATAAAATTGGGAATATAGGTCATATTGAGTTGGACAAACCCAATCCGCCATATATGGTTGATACATATTGTACATAACCGAGTTGGAGTTATCCGAGTCAAATGAGGTTGGAATAAAATATGGATTCACATTAAGATTGAAAGAATTGTTGTTGAAATCTATTTCACAATTTACAAAAAAAAAAAAAAAAACAAACATACAACAAATAAAGAAAAAGAAAGAGAAAAAGAAAAAGAAAATAAGCCTATGTTAGGGTTGACTTAGGCCTAGAAGACTCCTAACTGGTTAGACTGTCCACAGGAGGTACCTTATTAAAATATGACCATAAGTTAATCGGCCAGGTAGGGGCAAGACTAGTGGGAGGTATCCGTACCGGAGCAACGGGCCTAATTATGCTAAACCACTATTCTTCGAGGTATCGCCTCTCAATTCCCAACTTTGGACACCGATTTGACCTGAACTCTAACAACTTTCCCTTTACGTTAATCTCCTAATTGAGTCTGAGATGTCTCTAGGGACCAACGTCTAGAAAGTTTTATTTAGGCTTGGTTGTGTGAGTGGGGAGGTAATTTTTGGGCTAAGGAAGGGTGATGACTTCCCCACCTTATCTTATGTTGGGCTTTGCCCTTAATTTCTAATTCATGCAAGTGTTCAATATAGATAAGAATGAACACACAAAGCGAGTAAATCACCCATGTGTTTGTCCTAACTATATGCAATGCAATATGTACACCTCGATCCAGACATAACAATAGAAGAACAAAATACACTATATTGGAATAAAAATTGACATATGCTTAGATGCAAATGTCTAAATCGTTTTAAAACAACCTATTACCGTATTTTAGTTCTTAGTTATTATAGTGCACAAGTAATCTAAAAAAAAAACTAGCAGCAGAAGATAGCAAAATATAAAGAATTACCCAACCACACAGCAACGTTTGAAGCACTTGCTCCCTGCTTTCTTGAGCAGGAAGATGCAAGTAAATATGAACTTCTTGTTGGCCCAAAGGCCTTTCACTCTAGTTTTGATGATGATTAACTCATGTAGTTATGTGTACTAATTATCTTGTGATTTTAGTTTCAGACCATTAACCAAGATATTAGTTGGTGTTTAGCTTCAACAAGATGAATTGGAAACTTGCACATGTTGATTCAAGAGCCCGCGCATCAAAGATCATACATTGCACTTGCTCGGTGAATCAAGAGTTTTTGGATCGAGCCTACTTGGAGATTGCGCTCTAGCTTGGAGATTGCGCTCTACAAGAAGACTTAGGTATCCATAGTTTTAGTTTGGGTTTAGATCCTAATTGTAAAGATTAGAATAGTATGATAAGCTCAAGTTCACAACACACACACCTTTCATGTTTCGATTTTCGGTTTTAGGTTTAACCGATCTTGGTTTTCATGAATAGATTTTTTATCAAAACAAGTTTACATGGTTTATGTATATTAGATTTGTTCTATATACATGCATGCTTCAATTGTTTAGACAAACTTTGTTTGATATTACAACAAAACATATTTTTGGACTTAATGACAAAAATCATGATATATAGTTTAAATATCATATTTTTGCATCATGGATAAGTTTTAGACAATGTGTATTTTCTATTCAAAATACAAGGTTTTAGAAAATACAAGTTTTGGTTTTTGATAAATATGATAAGATACAAAAATAGTTTTAATTGCTTGATATTTGAGTCAAAACTTTTATCACATATTTATATATCAATGCAAAATGCTAAAACTATTTTGGGGATTTTTAGTAATTTATAAGAATTTATTTGACATTAATTTTCCTCAGATTTCAGACCTGACTTTTGTCTGCCAGGCTTGGCCGGTCGACTGGTACGGTCGATCGCACCAAAGAAGCCAGTCGACCGTTCCGGTCGACCGACGTGCACGGATACGTGCACGCTGGCTGACTCTGTATCCGGTCGACCGAAGCGGTCGACCGACGGAGAGCTGTTGGCTCTCAGGAATTCTCGGTCGACCGAGGCGGTCGACCGGTAGCCACAACGGTTCAGAATTTGACCGTTGGGCGGTCGACCGGGCCGGTCGACCGGCAGGGTAAATCTGGCAAATATTCTGTAAACGGCTAGTTTTCTAAATTGCCTATAAATACCCCATTTGAGAGAGTTTTTCTCTAAGAATTTTTGGGCTAAAATTTCTATCTCTCTGGTGTTTTTACTGCAAGAAAAAAATAGGTTTTTGGATTCAAAGTGAACAATCTTTTGTGTTTTTGATTAGGGTTTGAAAAACCAAAGAAAAGGGATTTTGGGAAAAGCTTTTGTTTGAACTTCTATATCTTGATTTCATTTGTTTCCCAAAGTTTTTTCTTTGAGTTGCTGGTTTCATATCCCTTGGTTTTCTCCACACTTGAGCTAAAAATCTACTATCTACATTTATAGGTTATTTGTGTGGAAGAAGAAGTTGTTTGTGGTTGTTGTTGTGACCACCAAGTTGTAACCCAATCTTTTCTTAGCTTTGTGCTTTGGGTTGTATCCCTCTAGTTGAGAGGTGATCCTTGTATTGGTTGGTGATTGGGAGTTTGTTGTATTGGTTTGTATATTTGCCTCAAGGAGGAGGTTGTGATTGTTGGAGTTTGCCTCAGGGAGGAGGTTGTAAAGAGAGGAGTATTGGGTACTCCTTGTAAAGGGTCCTAGGTGGACGAGCTAGTGGAAATCCTTCGTGTGTCGAAGGCGGGGATGTAGAGCTGGGTGCTCGAACCTCGATAACATATCTTTGTGTTTGCGCTTGATCCATTGGCTCTCTCTCTACTCTCTCTTTACTTTGTGCCTTGCATTTATTTACATTGCTCATTCATATTTGCTTGGCTTGGTTGTGTGCATCACTTGTTGATAGAACTTGAGTGTAATTTGCATTAAGTTTTTAAATTCCGCATTTAGTTCATAGATTAGCATTGTCACCTATTCACCCCCCTCTAGGCGACTTTTCACTTCTGTAATGCTTAAAATTTGACCTACACACCAAAATAAAGAAGAAAATTTAACAAAAACTTAAAATCGAACCGTTCTCATCCATGACAACGGTGCCAATTTTGATTAGGAGAAAATCATGCACAAAAAGTGTTGTTTTAAAAAGTGTGTGTGCTTTTACTTCCTCAATACTTTTGTTATAGTATGGTGGCTAAACGAGTCGAATCCACAAGGATGGAAAGAGATAAAAGTTTTACTAGTATGTTCACGTGTATGTTAAGTGTTCTTTAATGTTTGAAAGAATCAAAAGAAAAAATAAAGAATGAAAAGAGAAGAATACGGTGGAAACAAAGAAGAGGGAAACATAGAAGAGTGATTGTGTTTTGGGTTCTTAAAACAAATAGAATGAAAAGATAAAAAGGGATACAAGAAAACTCATGGCTACTAACTACTAACTACTAATGGCTCCACTATCATGCTAACCTCTTAGTGATGTTGCCTCACATGTATCATTGGCCATCACTAGTCCTTGGGTTCAAGAGCTTTACAAAGCATGACCCATAAGATCGCTCATCATATCCAAACTCAACAAATAAGAGCAAACTATACTTAAACCATCAAAATTAACTAGAGCAAGTTTGGAATAAAGTAATGATAACTTTTAGAGAGTTAATTGCTAGAGTGTTAGACTCTATCATCATGAGCCATTAATGACTCTTACAAGATAAAGATCAAGTATAGGCTATTAGATTCATGTGGATTATTAATTAAGGAGTTAACATAATTAGTGGTTAGTGGTTAGTTGCTATGAGAAGAAAATTAGCTAAACATGTAAAGAGTTAGGAAGAAGAAAATAAGTAAAGATAAAGAGAGAAACTTTCATAGAATGTTACTCTCCATTACAAGAACCCTAACTTTCATATATGTATCACTCTCTTTCCTATTACATGATCTACAAAAGAAATGAAAAAAAAAAGAAGAATGACTAAACTACTCTAAAGAGAAGAAATTTACCCTTAAAACTTTCCTCCTCTCTGTCTAAAAATCTTAGGGTATTTATAGGCCAAGGGGGAACCCAGGGAGTGTCATGGGGCCGCGCGTCAAATCTTGACGCTCGACTCCATAAAGGAACCGCAGAAACGTGGCCATGGTCGCGTTTTCGCGACCATTTTGTGGCCGCGCGTGCGGCGCCGCCTGTCACAACTTGTCGGTATGTCCCCCTTTTAGATGTACCCCCTGATTTCTGGACCTAAGAACATACAAGAGAGGTGTTATTAAAAGAATTTAATATTGAATAATTGTGAAGTTGTGGTATGAAATATGCAATTATAAAGATTAATCAGTGTATTTGCAAAAAAACATGGATCTTTAATTGGTGATACTGTAAGCTACAAAGCCAAATTGGTAGCTAAAGGTTACACGCAGCGAAAAGATATTGACTACAATGAGGTATTCTCATCCATTGTGAAGCACTCGTCTATTCGAATTTTTTTGGCACTGGTGGCACAGTACGAGTTGGATCTTGATCAACTCGACTTAAAAACCGCCTTTCTCCATGGCGATCTTGAAGAGGAAATCTACATGTCTTAATCGATGAGGTTCAAGACTGCAGGAAAGAAAAATATGGTATGCAAGTTGAAGAAATTATTTTATGAATTAAAACAATCACCAAGGCAGTGGTATAAGCATTTTGTCAGCTTCATAAGAGGCAAGAGATACACATGAAGCCATTATGATCCATGTGTGTGTTACAATAAGCTACCGGGTGGAGAGTATATCTATCTGCTGTTGTATGCGGATGATATGCTCATTGCTTCTGAGTGCAGATCTAGAATTAATAAACTAAAGAAAGATTTATCTCACGAATTTGAGATGAAGGATCTTGATAAAGTGAAAAAGGTGCTAGATACGGAGATTGAGCAAGACCGGAAAGGTGACAAGGTGAGCTTGACACAAAAGGAGTATTTAAAGATGGTACTTCAGAAATTCAATATTAATGGCGACACGAAGTCTGTAAGTACACCATTGGCCCATCATTTCAAGTTAAAATCTACTATATCTCCTACTATTATTAAAAAGTGTGAGCACATGACTCACGTACCCTATGCTAGTATGGTTAGTAGTTTAATGTTTGCATTGGTGTGTACGAGGTCTGATACGTCACAAGCTTTCTGAATGGTTAGCAAATACATGTACAATCCTGGCAGGGGTCACTGGGAGGCAGTAAAGTGGATTCTATGGTACATCAAAGGTATCATAGATGTTGGTTTAGTGTTTGAGAAGGATTTTATAGGTAAGCTGGAGCTTATCAGATACGTTGATTCTGACTATGCAGGAGACCTTGACAAAAGCTGGTCTACAACATGATATGTATTTATATTGGCCCAAGCACCAGTGAGTTGGCGCTCTATTTTATAGTCTATTGTCACATTGTCTATTAGGAGGCCAAATATATGACCATGACGAAGACTATGAAGGAGGCAATCTGGCTTCAAAGGTTGCTTGATGACTTGAGAATTGATCAGGATCTAAACAATTGTGATAGCATGAGTGCTATCTATTTGGCAAAGGGCGTGTGTGTTTCGTCGCAAAACGCCGCAAAACGCAAGTCATAAAACTTCTTTTCCATTTTTCGTTGTTTGTTTCGCTGAAAAACAAGTTGCAAAATGTAACTCTTCTTTTCCATTTGCAATTGCTACAGTTAAATTTGTGGTCATGTAAATATCACTTTTACACTCATATTTTTTCACTTGCAGTTGCTACAGTTAATTTTGTGGTCATGTAACTCTCACTTGTAGTACACTTACAGTTCAAAACAGTTACTTGATAATCAATATATAATTTAATATTATTAAATATTTAATATTTTAAATAGTGTCAATTTCTTATTTAATTATTTAATTATTTTATATTTTAATCTTTAATTTTTTATTGTTTTTAATATTGTTTTAATATTTAATATTTTACTATTTAATTTACTATTTTTATTTACTCTTTTATTTAATACTTTATTACTTTATTAATACTTATTCCATTTTTATTATTTTATTTAGAGTTAATATTTATTAATATAACAATATTATACTAATAATAAAATTATTATATATTTAATTATTATTTTTTAATATAAAAATTACTTTATTAATATCATAATATATTTATTATTATATTAATATTTTATTATTTTAATATTGTAATAATAATTCAGTATAATAATACTATAATGATAATTTATTATTAAATTATAATTATATTTTATTTTGTTAATTTTATATTTCTATAATATTACAATAATATTATAATAATTTATATTAAAATAATTTTCAAGTATTTTTAATATTATAATATTATAACTATATTTTATTATTTTGTAAGATTTTTTTATTATAATAAAATTTATATTATAATAATTTTCAAGTATTCTTAATATTATAATATTAAAAGTATATTTTATTATTTTTGTAAATTTTTAATATTTATATTTTATTAGTATTCTTAAAATTTTATTAATGTTCTTTAGATTTTTCTTAAAATTTTATATTATATTTAGTTAATATTTTAGTAATATTTTACTATTTATACTAATATTTTATTAATATTATGTTATAAATAAAATAATAAGATTATTAATTTTTTATCTCAAATTTATTAATACAATTTAATTTGCAATAGTAGATTTAATTTAATAGTATTTATAATATTTAAATCACTGCTACAGTTAATTTTGTGGTCAACTTTTCCACTTACAATTTTACATTACTAATCAAACACCATAAAACACAATATACTTTACCATTTACACTTTCACTTTATCAACCAAACACCGTAAAACACAATATACTTTTCCATTTACACTTCACTTTATCAACCAAACACCGTAAAACACAATATATTTTCTCTGCTACAGTTCACTTTTTCCATTCTCATTTTGCGACTTACGACTTGCGACGTTTTGTAACGAAAACATATCGACATCAGGTACCACTTTGTTTGGGAGATTCTTGATGAGGCTGACATCGAGTTGTAAAAGATTCACACGAAGAGGAGAATCCTGGCGATATGCTTACCAAGGTTATTCCGTGAGTGAAGTTTGCACATTGTAAGGAGTTACTCCATATCCTTCAAGTTGCTTGAGCTCGGTGGAACTCGTTTGGATGAACTACGAATGCTTGATCCCTCAGACAGGGGGTATGTGGGAAACCACATTGGTCTAGCCCGGTTGAGTCGACATATGTTATGTTGTGTTTGGCTCAGATTTGAGAAATCTTCACAGAAGTGGAGATTTGTAGGGAGAGAGTATAAAATCTTGATGGAGTTTTGTTAACTCATTGAAGGAGATAGCATAAAGTTTGGAGGTCAACGATGTATCCAATACTTGATAAAAGATCAAAGCGCAGTCGAAGACAAGAGATCGATCGACCGCTTGGTCGACCGGACATGCACGACGTACACGCAGAAGAAGAGAAGGTGATGTCAGTCAACCACCTGGTCGATCGACTTGACAGACAAATTTGAAGGAGACTGTCGCTCAACCGCCCAAGACTGACTGAGATTTACATAACATAGGATCTTAGTGTTTTGCCTAGTGGTCAACCGAGCGGTTGACCGCAGTAGGAGCCGGTCGACGAGACGCGTGATCTGACACTTTCCTAAATTGATTCTTATTTCGTTTCTGATCCGATTTAAGATTTTGTTTACTTTGTTTTCAAGGATTTTCTGGCTATATAAAGAGGGGTATTGTCCCCAATTTTTGTATCATGTAATTGTTGATTAATAAGATCTCTCTTCTCTTCTGCCCCGAGGATGTATGCAATTGCTGAACCTCATTAAATTTGTATTTCTCTCTATCCTTCTTTTTTTCCTTGCAACTGGTGACTATTCTCTGATATGCAGTAATCCTCTGGTGAGTTTCTCTCAACAGACTGTGACTGCGATCATGGTTACAATCGCAATTCTCAAAAAGAGGATTGCGGTTGAGGATTGCGACTGAGGACTGTGACTGTGACTATGGTCACAATCCTCACAAAAACGTTGAAAATTAGAGGACTGCTTCTTCAGGATCGCGACCATGAGTTTCAGTCCTCGCATAAAAAAATTGCGACCACGAATTGTTGTCCTTCTTTCAGCAACATTGTCATCTAGCATAACCCATCAAAATAAACAATAAGAAAAATTTCAAAACCTTGATCTAAAAAATCATCACGAAAACTAATATGAACAAATCCATCAAGAACAAAATGAGGTCTGCAATCTAGATCTCAAATTCAACCATTCAACGATCTCAAAGAACCATCAATTAACACCCAAAATTGTTTTGAGTAAAAAAGGATATTAAAATATTTAAGGAAGAAAACGTTTGATAAAAGGGTAAAAAAAGAAAACAAAAATTATAGTTAAATTGAATTTTGCAACATGACTGACGTGGAATGAGGTTGAGGAGGGGAAAAAAAAAATTTGATTGATGTTTTAGTTTTCATCCATGTATACACTATTAAATTTAGTTTTCATCATCGATCGCCCCTAGATACAAAGAAAATTTTTCTATGGTTATATTTATACACTTCTCAATGCGATAAGAAGGATAAATTACCAAAAATTATCATCAACTTTAATCTGTTTTCAAAAAACTGTAGTGCATTATTAAAAATGCAAGAAACTACTGCGAACTTTCCTTGTAGTTTTCATAAAACTACTCTATGTAGCGCAACATTAATAAAATAGTCACCTCAATGTCATAGGGATCAGAGGTGCTTAAGCCATTAAAATATGGAGTGTGATATTCACATGATCGTCTTCTTAACATTGCACTGGCCCATGGTAGTTTTATGAAAATTATAAACAAAGTTCATGACAAATAATTGTTTTTTTTTAAAAGGACGTGAGAATTATATGAAGAAGGATGAAAAATCACGCTTTGTGTAATTTAACTCGATAAATAAGGTATGATTCGAGTTGTACTTTGACCAACATATTGTGAGGCTCTTCGGAGTGGCCCAAACTTTAAATTGACACTAATCAAGAACTAAGGCCTCTTTAGCCGAACATTAATTACTAACAACTATATCATACTAAACTCTATTATGTTGAACTCTCTAAGTGGCAAATTTCACTACTCCATTGAATACAACAAAAAAAACACCTATGTACTATTTTAAGATTTGATGACAAATCCTTTTGTTCCATTGGATTTGGTCGAGAACACACATGTACTATCTAAGAACCGGTAAAGATCTCTAATACTATTTTAGATTTGACCCTACTATCTAAGATAGTGGAAGAGTATTTCCTACTGTATTCAACTAACATGTTAGCTTTTTTTCTGATTTTAATAGGAGTAAGAGAATTTACTGCAAACCTTTGATAATTCAAGGGGATTTGATACAATTTACTTATTTAATTCTTCGCAAAATAGTGGGAGTTATCATGTCTCAAAAAAGATTTTGGACTCAGAAGGCAAGCTAATAATAATGGGCAAATCCCAAAAACTACATAGATTCATTCACGTGGCTGGCTAACTAGTTTCCATTGCCATCATTCACTCTGGGTAGTTTGTTGAATGGCTTTGTCACCATTTCATCTTCACTATTCCTAGAAACTAGTCTCGACTCTTGATGATTCTATCCATCTACCCTTTGCCAAAAAAGAAAAAAGAAAAACCACATGCAACTGTAGAGCCAGTGGGAATTAAATCCTTACTGAAAAAAAAAACCAACCAACCACTTTGAATGTGTGCCCAAAAAAAAAAAAAAAAAAAAAAAAAAAAAAAAACAAACAACAAAAAGCCATCAAGACCAAGAGATCTCAAAGTTGCATGGCTAGCTAATAGAAATACCCCAATTGCTTCCCTTCAGTGGTCCCTTCTGCCTCCTCTAATGGCTAAAGATTTAACAGGTGGAAGATAGAGGTGAGTTATGACCAAAATAAGACCTTATATGAAGCCACCCTCCCCCTTTGGCCTCTCATAGTCTCACCTCTCTCACTCTCTCACTCACTGCCACAATGCCTCTCTCTTGGCTTTCCTTGTTCTCTTTTGTTGTAGTAGGCCTTTGGGCTCTTGGAGATCTCTCTACTCTCTCAGAGGCAGCTAGAGCCTTCTTTGTGTTTGGTGACTCCTTAGTGGACAATGGCAACAACAACTACTTGGCCACCACTGCCCGGGCCGACTCGCCGCCGTACGGGATCGATTCGCCGACCCACCGACCCTCGGGCCGGTTCTCAAATGGCATGAATATGCCTGACATTATCAGTTAGGTGTTTCTGTTTACAATAAAATAGCATCCGTCTAATTTTAGAAAACTACCATGAACTTTCATTTGACTTGATAAACTATCGAATCACAACTTTTCAAGATAGTTCATTGTAATTTATTGTATTTAAGAGCATTTTTTGAAATACAGTGAAAATTCAGCAGGATACTTAACAATTATATTGATTTTGGAGAGAAACATCAACTTACAACCATTCAAAATGAGATACTAGCTAGTTTCTCATAAATTTGACAATTGTAACATTGTGTCTCAGGTGAACACCTTGGAGCTGAACCTACATTGCCTTACTTGAGCCCGGAGCTCACCGGAGAGAGGCTCTTCGTCGGGGCCAACTTCGCGTCAGCTGGAGTCGGAATTCTAAACGACACCGGCATCCAATTTGTAATCTTGAAAATTCTTGACAATTGTCTAATAGCATTACACATACACATTACAACTACTACCACTTACTGATTCTTTTACTTCTATTTCAGATAAATATCATCAGGATCAACAAGCAGTTGCAGTACTTCGAGCAGTACCAGCAAAGGCTAAGCTCTCTGATCGGTCCAGATCAGGCGACGAGGCTGTGAACGATGCCCTCGTCTTGATCACTCTCGGTGGCAACGATTTCATCAACAACTACTACTTGATCCCGTTCTCTCCTAGATCTCGCGAATTCTCCCTCCCAGACTATGTCACCTACTTGATCTCCGAGTACAGGAAGATACTCGCGGTACATTTCTTGGATCACTCAACTTAAGCTTATAAATCAGATTTAGTTGTAGGCCAATTTGTTTAAAAATTCACTGTTTTAGAGCAGAATGTATGTTAGTTTCTCTTCGTCAATCTCTGTGCTGGTTATTCCTGAACAAAATTTCAGTGAAACTCCAGGGTGACAGTCTGCTAACAAAGTAGTAGCATCATTGGGAACTGAGATGAGAGAATGATTTACTGGGAGAATGATTTACTGCAAAAAGACAGTCACTGGCCTCATTTCTACCATGATTGGAATAAACAAGTGAGGGGGCCCAGATTATCTTTCTGCAATGATGCAAGAAATTTAATATGCACAGTACATAAATTAATTTTTGGTTGGTGCATGCTCGATACATGAAGTTATGGTGATTGGGTCCACAATATTTTTTTTTGCATCTAAAGGTTTTAAAGTAAAATCTTAATTACAAACTGTCAACTTGAACAGACAGTAACATTCTCCATTTCAGTGTTATAACAACCTATGGGTTTGAGATCAATGACATGAAGAACAAAGGTGAAATTTATTAAAGTTTCTTTCATTTACGGTGAAAATTGAGGGTAATATATTTATATCATGGCAAAATTGTGTCACTACAGAGGCTGTACAATTTGGGCGCCCGGCGAGTTATCGTCACCGGGACCGGACCGCTGGGCTGCGTCCCGGGGGAACTAGCCCAGCGGAGTCGGAACGGGACTGCGCTTCCGAGCTCATACGGGCGGCGGGCCTCTTCAACCCCCAGCTGGTTCAGGTCTTAAACGAGCTCAACAGTGAGGCTGGCTCGGATGTGTTCATTGCTGCCAACCCCTTCGAGGGCCGTGTGAACTATATAACCAACCCACAAGCCTACGGTAACAATAAGTTTCTGCAGCCAAATATAAAAGTATTCTAATCCTGAATCTAATCATATTCTTCAATGATTCTGTCAGGTTTTGTGACATCCAAGATTGCATGCTGCGGGCAGGGCCCGTACAATGGGATCGGGCTCTGCACCGTCGTGTCCAACCTGTGCCCGAACCGGGACCTCTACGCGTTCTGGGACGCGTTTCATCCAACGGAGAGGGCGAACCGCATCATCGTCGACATCATCTTGACTGGGTCTACTGAGGTCATGAAGCCCATGAACTTGAGCACCATTTTGGCTATTGATGCTAAGAAAACCTAAGGTTGATGATGCCATGATCATGTCGTGGTTGTTCTGTGCGTGAATTTTATCATGTGATTCAAGATTCAATCATTCAAGTGAGCGAGCATACATAGGGAAATTGTATGGGGGCAAAAATAAAAAATAAAAATTGTTGTTAGAGTAAATTAAGTACTTTTGAGTCCTAAAAGCCATTGTTGCATGTTCAAATGAAGAAGGGCTTTCTCACAAACTGCACAAAAGGGCCGAAACAAGTGTCCGGACACGTGCGATGCACGTGACAAGAACGGACATACCATCTTCTTCTTCAATTTAAACAAATGCTAAAATTTTAATTCTAAAAGGATTCTATGAAAAGAAACGTGCGAGATTCTTGGACCTGCGATTTACCTTTTAATACTCGACGGCATGTGTGTATATATTGCAATCCATTTTAAAATGGGAAAGCCTCGCAAATTGTAGTCAGTTCTCAAAAGATGAAAAATGAGGGGAGAGATTAGTGGGAGGGACTGTTAAAAAAAAGTGCTAATAACTAATTAAAATGAATTAAGCGTGGAGCCAAAAGTTTTTATGGGTCTTGTCGTTGAAGAGGTAACCAGCATTTTGGCCCTACTTTTGAATTCCATTACACAGACATCTGTTGTGCTCGATCAAAAATTCTGCTGCAGTTTCTTTTGGTGCTATCCCTCCAGCTAGCAGGCTGTCACAAAACAATAATCAAGATGGTTAGTTATTATTATTTTTTCTTTTTCTGTACTTTTCTGAGAAAAAGAAAAGAAAATTTGTACACTGATATTGTTAATAAACAATAAGAGTAGCACATATTAAATAGGAATATAAATCCCCAAAAGTAGGAAATTTTTTTTTGACAAACCACACACATCAAACACGGATCCAAAACATATCCAGGCCCAAATGTTGAAGGGAACTGCACGGGCAAATCAAAATTAAAAGAAACTAAGGATTTGAGATATGTAGAAAGTGGCCCAAACATAGTCCACTTGAGGGTAGGTCCATGTACCACCTCCTAGCAAGGATGTATAAACCATTGTTTGAAATTTGAAATTTATAAAAAAAACATCCCACTTGCTAATAAAACTATTGCTCTGTAGTTGTGGTAAATTTGCATAATTTGGATTTGGAATCCCCGCGTGCCTTGTACAGTCCAACGCACAAGTCTTAAACATCATTATGTCATAAAGGGTTTGTGGTGGATAAAAGCCCATGGATCAGAATTCATCACAAGCAGATAGACGCTCCTGATCTGACCTGTTAGAGTGTACAGAAAAGAAAGACACCTTTTAGGTCAAGAGCACCAGTGTGATGCAAGTTTAAAATCCTTAGGCATGAGCATCAGTGGTTGGATTAACGTATAGTGAAAAGGATTTGCTAGGAAGGTAATAGTACTTTGGCGAATCAAGGAGCCCCATCTTTCCCTTTGGAGAAGAAGAATCTAGCACGATATGCACGTGCTAGATTCTTCATAACGGTCGCGATCGCCTTTCTGATTGGTTGAGACTACATGTAAGAATGTTTGTTGTCATGTATAACCACTCACGCTTATGTTGGGGCATTACACATTTTTAACGTAGGGGAGGATATAACTGAACAACAGAAGGTGGAGATTTAGATGAACTATTGCGGAAGCTTCTGATTTGGGGTCGGAGACTTTGGATTGTGAAAAGCTTCAGAGTGGTAAAGGTCTTGAAATGGTAGAATGCAATTCCTGGTCTGAAATGTCTTCAGGATGGAGGACATTTCCGGAAAGGCCGGATATGGCAAAGATTCGGTATGAACTCTAAGAGTTATGGATGTCTCGAGAAACCCTCAGTAACTTGGACACGTATCATCATCCTGGTACGGGTTAAATCTTGACTACTACAGATGTCCTCCACTTTCTGATGCAGACTGGGAAGCGAATGATGCCAACTAGATCTCGTTCTAGCACCAGCGAATCTTGAAAGGATCTTTCAGGTAGGAAACATACTCGAATCCATGAGCACATCACTCTAATCTATGAACAAAAGATAACAACTCGAATCCACGAGCAATTGGGGAGATAAATTCAATTTTTTATTAACCAGAGGCTAATACAAAAACAAAAAGATACGATGGCCTTTTATAAGCTTACAAAAAGAGTTCTAATCAATTTAGGAAATCCACATATATTAGAAATAAAATAAAAGAAAAAAAAGTCAATTGGAATCCAAATCAGACCCGAAAATGAAAGAATGTGAAAAATTGATACGTGCAGAAACGGTAACCGGGCGGTCGACCCTGGATCAAAACTGTAATGCCGGTCTTCTGGATGATCAACCGGGCGGTCGACTGTCATCCTAATATGCCTTTTCCTGTCTTCTAGACGATTGACCGGGCCGTCGACTGTCAGCCTGGTCCTTTTGTTCTCTTCTCTATTGCTCCTCTCTGTTGTCAGTCAGTCGATCGGGCGGTCGACTGATGTCTTCATCTAGATTTCTACGTTGACTAGGCAATCGACTGGGACTTTTGTTTGGGCCCTTGTTGAGTCTTGAATTCGTGTCGTGCCTTCCTACAACAATCCTCCCTCTTCAAAAGGACTCGTCCTCGAGTTCCAGTTAATGTGATTGCATATGGATATGAGTTTAGATGCCTTTCCTTTTGTAGATCTTGGAATAGGTGGAATTGGTCGCATGGCAAGTCGTTTGCCCTTCCAAGTGAACATATATATGTTCTCTTTTTCTTTGTGGGTAGCGTCAACATCATGTTGCCATGGCCTCCCTAAAAGAATATGACACTTGTCAATGTCGATAACATCACAAGGAACAAAATCTTGATAGAATTCACCAATGAAAATAGGAACATGATATAGATACAGAGGCATTTTGTGATCCACCGAATGGTGTAGGGATGATGATGTTGCGTTGTTTATAGCTTCAAGTGATTTACAAGTGTTCTAGACACTATATTCTCGCTTCCATTGTCGATGGTGAGATTACATACCTTGTCCTTGATCGAACACCTTAAGTAGAAAATTTGATGTCATTATGTGGTGTCGAGGATCTTCTGGTTGCAGAGTAATTTCTGAACAACACAAGTTATAGGATCTCCATGTTCTTTGATAAAGTCAGAATTACTTGCATTCTCGATTACGACTACCTCATTTTCATCTCCATAATTTGCAATGACCTCCTTCCTTTTAGGATATTCATTTGACCTATGTCCAGCCCTTCCACACCTATAACACTTGCTGATATTGGGTTTGGTGTAAGAATTTTCTTTACTCTTTGCAGATGTGGTGATTGCTTTTGGTGCCGATACAGAGATTTTGACCATCTGTTGAGTTGGCGATTGGTCAACCATCATGGAACTTGGTGAAAGTATACCTAGAGGGGGTGAATAGGTGTTATACTAATCAAATGCAAAATATAACAATTAAAATTAATAATACAAACGGTTAACTCAAATCAAGAAGTGAAGCCGAACTCTCAATTAAAGACTCTAGAACTTCTCTTCTATTTTTTTTCAGATTAAGAGTTGAGGTGCTCAATTGCCTTCTTAATTGAAAGAGAAAAACTGACAAATATGAAGATGCAAGCAATATACAACAAGTGCAATGAAATAAAAACACAAGTGTAAGCAATATAGATAGAGTAAGAGTGAGAGAGAAAGCAATTGCAAATATAAAAAATTTGTTTCGAGGTTCAAGCAACTTGTTCTATGTCCCCGACTCCCCGCTATCATCGCGTGAAATATTTCCACTATACACTTTGGATCTTTTACAAAAGAACTATAATAGTCTACATAAGGCTCAGAGTACACAACTCCAACCTTCAATCCTCTACACAAGAGGTAGTATAAAGCCAAGGAAGTTTACAAGCTTTTGGTGACCATAAAAGATCACAAACCCTCTCCTTACAGCTCTTAGAGTATAGAATGAGAAATGAAGCTAAAAAAGTTTGTGTAAGAGAAAAATCAATTTAAAAGAATGAATTTAAGAGCTTAAAACTTACAGAAATTGATTTGTAATTGAGATTACACCTAGAGGGGGGGGGGGTGAATAGGTATTTTACTAATCAAATACAATTTTAAAAATACTTTGATGAATTATGAAAATAGTCACTCAAAACAAGAATTGAAGCCAAACTCCCGTGAAGGGCTTTAGAACTTCTCCTCTTTGATTCCTCTAGATAATGAGTTGAGGTACTCAATTGCCTCCTTGTTGAGATGAGTATAGACCAGTAATGAAAGTGATGGAATAAAAGTAATTATAGAATATAAGATGAACAATTACACAAGTATGAAAATGAAAAGCAATAGAGAATAAGACACAAGCAATTGCAAACACTAAAGAATTTGCTCTGAGGTTCGAGCCACCGCTCTACGTCCCCACTTTCACCACTATGAAGGATTTCACTATCCTCTAAGGGATCTTCTACAAAGGGACCTTATACAAAGGAATTATAAGTTAGTTTACACAAGACCGGAGTACATAACTTCACCAACTCAACCTTTACACAAGAGGTAGCACAAAACCAATTGAGGTTGCAAAACTCTTGGTGATCTAACAAGATCACAAACACTTTCTCTTACAACTTTCTATAGAGTAGAATATAAAGTGTTGCTCAAGAAGTTAATTGAGAGATAAATTTTAATTAGAAAGAATAAAGGAGCTTTAAAACCAACTAAAAATAGCTTTGGAAAGAAAGAGCTTGAAAATTGAAAGGTAGAAGAACTTTTTTCTTTTGAAACAAACTTGAAAACTTATAAACTTGCATATTTTACTTGTGTAAAATCAAAACCAATGACTCATATATATAGGCAATGAATAAATATTATTTATAAATCATACCAGGTAATTTGGTGTATGTTTAGACACTTGAAAACCAAAAATGCCGTTAGAATCTACTAAAAATAAAACAGATTCAAAAACTAGCCGTTATAGCCATCTGACAGTCTGTCAGTCGACCGGCCAGTCGACTGACAAGTCATCCAAGAAAGAGATGTTGGCTCTGATCGACCGGACGGTTGACCACTCGATAGTTTAATAAAAGAAACTAAACTGTCGGTCGACCGACCTGGTCGATCAACTTTAATCGAGAGTTAGGGTCTCTAAGTTGATCGACCGCTCGGTTGACCGCAAGGGTTAGCAGTCGACCGATTGGTCAATCGACAACGTGCACAAACGTGCACGCCCCTGGCCAAAGGCCCGGTCGACCGTCCGGTCGACCATTTTGGCCTGAAATGGGCACCGGTCGACCGAGCGGTCGACCGTTCTGGCCTGAAACAGTTTTCTGCTTTAATTATGTTTTCAAATAATTTTAAAATATTTTGTATTGGTTTAAGGGTAATGTAGACATGTATAGGTGATGAAATACATGTTCTAAACTTGTTATAAGGTTTTGAAAAAAATATTAGACATGTATCAAAACCAAACATGTAAAATACCAATACTACCAAAACTTGTATTTTTTGGGATCATGTATTTTGTGTATATAACTTCTTGAGCATCACTACTATATTCTATATTTTAACAAACTAATATTATAAGGCTCTAGATGACTACAAGATCTTCAACCAGGCTTATCCTTTAGTGACGTTTGAATGTTTTGAGCTTTAATCCCTTATTTGAATCTTCTTAAGTCTTCAATACCTTCCTTTAGAGGAGGAAAACTCTTTGAATCCTTAGAATCTTAAAATATACTTAAACACTTGAACTTAATTAATACTAAATAACCACATTCTGTTATCATCAAAATCATAAAACTGGGTGATTGTAACCTTGGGCCAACAATCTCCTCCTTTTTGATGATGACAAAACATGTGAATTATTTAAGATAAAAGATAGGAAAAGTTTTGAAAAGCTCCCCCTCAATTTATGCTATCTATCAAGTGCAATAAAATATTATGACTTTAAATAGATTTGAAATGTAAGCAAGTCACACATATATGCATATATAAAGATGATATCAATAATATTCATATATAACCTACCATCCTTCCAATCCTCCTTCCTCCAAAAAATAATATTTAATCATGGTAAAGAGAATGAATATATAATACCAAAATAAGTTAATAACTCAAATTATAAATACCAAAATAACTTAATAATTAAAATTTCTCTCCCTTTTGTCATGCATCAAAAAGGGTAACGATATCAACATAAAAGAGATATTAATTTGAAAATACATGTAAAAATAATTTGAAAATATTTTCAAAACTTGTGAATCTATAATACAAACATTTAACTCACCACAAATGAAGAAAAATCTATTATAATCTAGTGGTTTGGTAAAAATGTCCGCAAGTTGAAAATCGGTGGAGACATAATCAATTTCAATATCTCCTTTCTCATAGTGATATCTAAGTAAGTGATATCGAATATCTATGTGCTTAGTCTTGCTATATTGATTTGATTTTTAGTCATATGAATGGTACTAGTATTATCACAACATATTTTAATATGGTCATAATGCAAATCATAGTCAACGAGAGTATGTTTCATCCAAAGAACTTGTGCACAATATGTCCGGTCGCAACATACTCTGCCTCTCAGGTTGAGAAGGTTACGAAATTTTATTTCTTGGAAGATCACGAAACAAAACAATTTTCTAGAAATTGACAAGTACTACTAGTGCTCTTTTTATCCACTCTACAGCCAGAATAGTCAGTATCCGAATAGCTCGCCATGAAAAATTGTCCGATTTCAGATACTACAAGCCCATTCTAATAGTTCCCTTAAGATATCTCATAATGTGTTTTACCGCAATTAAGTGAGACTATTTAGGACATGATTGAAATCTAGCACATAAACATACACTAAACATAATATCCGGCCTACTAGCCGTCAAATAAAGTAAACTACCAATCATACTTTTATAAAATTTAATGTCTATATTTATACCTTGTTCATCCTTAACAAGCTTAGTAGTAGTGGCCATGGGAGTCTTACTTAGTTTTGTATCTTCAGGTCCAAATCTGTTGTGTGTACTTGGCTTAATTGATGAAGATCTCATTACTCCTTTACTTGATTTAGAGGCCAAGGAAGTAGCTTAGCTCTCCCATCATAAATATCTCAAACTCGTTCTTCATGCATAATTCAAATTCTTTACAAAGCTTTTCATTAATGGATCCAAAAATAATATCGTCAACATAAATTTGAACAATTAGGATATCACTATTTACATGCTTTGTAAATAAAGTGGCGCTAACTTTACCTTAAACAAAATCTTTTGAAATTAAAAAAGTTGAAAGTCTTTCATACCAAACTCTTGGAGCTTGTTTTAAACCATATAAAGTTTTATCAAGTTTGTACATAAAATTCGGATGTGTAGGATCAACAAACCTGGGGGTTGTTCAACATACACTTCCTCTTCTATAAAACCATTTAAAAACGTACTTTTGACATCCATCTGAAAAAGTTTGAAATCTTTATAAGAAGTAAAGGCAAGTGTTATCCGCATGGCTTCAAGCCGCGCTACGAGTGCGAAGGTTTCCTCAAAATTAATACCTTCAATTTAGGTGTAACCTTGGGCCACTAACCTAGTTTTATTTTTAATAACATTATCCGACTTATTCAACTTATTCCTAAAGATTCATTTAGTACCAATAGTTGGTCTATTATAGGGTCTAGAAATAAGATGCCAAACTTGATTGCGCTTGATTGAGTTTAGACCTGCACACAAGAATACAGAATTTCAGAACTTAGAATAAAGAGTGCAAGTACTCAATACTACCGCAATAGCAAGTGGTTATGCGGGTCGTGACCACAAGGAGGGATTAGCGATGGAAGCATTTTTAGTAAGTTTTCTTTTAAATTATAAAGAATGGTTAAAAATCTTCTTTTAGTTCTTTAAAAAAAAGAGAAAAATGGAGTTACAGTTAAGTGAGAAAGAGGTGGTAGATTGAGAAGGTGGAGAAAACAGAAATAGATATACAAAGAAATTGAAAAAGAGTGATAAAAGAAGTGGTAGATTGTGGTGTTCTAAACTAAAGAATTAAAAGAAAAGAACTAAAAATTATTTACCTCCTTTGGCCAAATACTTACCTTGAATTTGTGGTAATGAAGTTACCTTGAAGTGGAGGCAATCAGCCCATAGCCCATAAGAGTTGATTCCCATCTCTTCCACATTATATCATCAAGATGATGCAAGCATGAAATGATACAGAGTAAGACTAAAAATCCGTCGTCATGAGCTATCGGTGGCACTAGTAAAGGCAAGACTCTTTTAATGCTATAAGACTTATTAGGATAGTAATTGTTACCCAAAGAAGAAAAGTAGAAAGGAAGAAGAAGAATACAAAAAAACAAAAAAGAACTTACAAATGCAACTATAGATTCTATCTTGTAACAATAAGAGAAAAGAAGAACAACTTACACCGGTGTTACTATCAGTACAAGCTTCACTCTCGTTCTCCTATGAAACTCTGATCTCATCTGATTTACATAAATAAAACTGAAAATTACATAAAAGAAAAATAAAAACCTACACTATAAAGAAAAAAACTGGCCTAATGTCCATCTTTGCATGGTCGCTTCCCTTTGCCTTTGAGATTGCAGGTATTTATTAGAGAAATGCAGAGGTTAGAGGAGTATGAAGATAGGGGAAGCTGGATATTTCTGAATTTGAATCCTCCCCTTATCTCCAAACTTGATTTGATGTGGATATTCAGTTCTGATCTGTAACTTGTTAGCGTGTTGATTGCTGAATATAACTTATCAAATGATTTAGAAATAGTGATCAACTAGAGTCGTATCCCTTTAAGTACTCTTTTTGGATCATCTTAAATCATTAGATTTGAATTTCGGTAGCAAAAATTATGATTCAAATACTAAAATGTATCTAGTCAGAATCTGAGTCAAATTTACTTTATCTCATCCGTTGATCTTCCTCTATGTATTTATCCCTTGGATTTGGACTCTGTATTGAAAATACACATAGAGAGGGTGAATAGGTGTATGGCTAATCTAATGACAAATGATGCGAATTAAAAACTAATTGCAACACACTAAATGTAACCAAAGAGTGTAGCCGAATTCCCGACGAAGGGTTCTGAACTATCTCTTCTAAATTCCTCTAAATAAGAGTTGAGGTGCTATGTAAAGCTCTCTTGGTTCAACACTAGTGAGGCACACAAATAATACCAAGCATATAAATGATGTGAACAATATGAATCAATGTAAGATATAAGAAAGAGAGAGTTAAGAGATAGTGGATCAATCGCAAACACAAAGATATGTTTTGAGGTTCGAGCTACTGCTCCACATCCCCGCCTTCACACAGAAGGATTTTCACTAATGCGTCCACACAGGACTTCCCACACAGGGAATCTCCACTGAGGATTTGGCAAATACAACTAGGAGTATAAAACTATTCTCTCCAACAAACACAATCTCTACACTAGAGGCAAGGCACAATAACAATCACCTCTCACTAGAGGGATAAGGCATTAAGCCAAATAAGGATCACCTCTACACTTAGAGGGATAAGGTACAAAGCCAAACACCAACCTCAATCACCTCTACACTTAGAGGGATACCAACACAACCTCCACAATCACCTCTACACAAGAGGGATAACAACAAAGCAAAGAGGATTACAACACTTGGTGGTCTCAACAAACCACAAACCAATTTTCTCATCAAAATAAGATCCAAATAGATAGGATAGATAGATAGTTCAAGTGTGAGAAAATAAAGTGTTTGGAAATAAAAATAAGAAAGAAAAACTCTGGGAAAAATACTAGATAGATATTGAAATAAAGATCCAAAAACCAATTTCTCAAAGACTCTCTTTTCTTTGAATTTCCAACACTTTAAAAACAAATAAAGATAAAATCTTTTGGAATAAACTCTTTTAAAAAACTTGCTGTTAAGTACTTCAAAGATAGGATGTTTCTCCTCAAAAATCTTGTGAAATCAGCTCAAGAGAAGGCATATATAGCCTCTCAAAAATCTGCCTGTTGGCAGTCTGGAAAAAGGTAAAAAATGACCTTCCGGTCGACCGGCTAACGGTCATATTTATGACTGTTGCAGCCTGCCGGTCGACTGTCCGATCGACTGATCCTAGGCTTTGACCTATCGGTCGACCGCGCGATCGACCGAGGCCAGAACCAGAGAGCAGAGGCCGGTCGACCGGGGCCAGATCCAGAGAGCAAAGCTCTCTGGACGGTCGACTACCCGGTCGACCGGGCCTCAAGCCATTTGGCCATGCACGTTTGTGCACATTGGTCGACCGGACTAGTCGACCAACTTCTGCCTCGGTCAACCGTCCGGTGACTAACAGAAGTCAAACAATTATAGGGATTAAAACTTGGTCTTTTAATTTTAATTAAATCCCATAAAATCACATAAATTTCACAAAAATAAGTTCTTGTAAGATCTTTGAAATACAAATATATGTGACTAAAATTTAACACATATTATAAATAATTTGAATCATTTTTGTGTTATTGAAATTTGGCTTAAAACAAAATCAATATTTTCCAAAACTTAGATTTTTGAATTGAAAAACCGTTTTCTCCAAAATCATGTAAATATAAAAATATGATATTGAAACAAATTTGAAGCATATTATATATGGATAGAATCTAATATACATATAAGATATATATCTATGTTTTTGACATGAAATCCAAAACCGATCAAACCAAAAATCAAACAAATTGAAACTTGTGTGTATATGTGAACTTGAGCATATCAATACCATCTATCTTTATAGAAGATCTAAACATAAACTAAACACAAACCGAAATCTTCATGTCTCTAAGCTGACTCGATCCAAACGCGATCCAATGAGCTTGACTCCAACGAGTGCTAGATGCGATCTTGACGCGTGAGCTTTTGAATTTACATGTGAAAGCTCCAAAACTTCTTTGTTGTAGCTAAACACCTACTAATATCTTGATCAATCACTGAAACTATTTAAATACAAGATTATTAGTAAAGTATAACTACATGAGTCAATCATTACCAAAACTAGAGAGATGGGCCTCTGGGCCAACATGTATTTGATGTTATCCTCGGTTGATCTTTAGACTTAACCATTTGATTCAACAAAAACTGAATTTAATCAATTAGATTTGAGATCATCCTCCTTTAACCAAATAGAACTAATTAAATCTGAATTTAACTGATATTGATTTGATTTTATCCTCTTTCTCCCTATGATTATCTTCTGCAAAATAGACATTTAAGACAAGAAATTTAGCAAATTATTATATGATAAATGTGAAAATGTAATAAAGAATAATGTAATAAATGTGTGCAATCACAACCCTACACCTATCTTTTGCTCATCCTCGAGCAAAACAATAAAACTAAATCAAAAATTATTAGACCATTTCGCAGGTCACGCGATTATACTGAGCATTGTAACAAGCCGTTAAACCTCTAAGTTCTCCCGATAGGAGGAGTTTTATCTTGTGAGGGTTTTCAGTGGATTGTACCCACAAAATCCATAAAGAAAGAGCAATAAGTTAGTATTTTGAAAAACATTTTGAAAGAAAAATATTTGAAATATTATTGTAAGATTTAAGTAATCTATAAGTTATAGGAAAACTGAATTTTTCATTCCTAAACTTAGTCTCTATTCAAAAATTTATTATCAATCAAAGTAAGGAGTCAAATTGTACTTTTCATCTAGTCTATTACTTTACTCTAAGTCATATGCACCTTCGTGACTGTGAAGTTTTGACTAAGGGTTCTTTAATTCTAATCTTATGCCTTATTTATTTATTTATATGTATATATTTTTCTATTTTATTTTTGATAGTATTATTCCTTAGTTCTATTAGGCTTTCTAATCTGCCCATATAACGGGCCTTTAATCGGTGACTCTCAAAAAATGGTCTTAGGGCACCGGGTGAGAAAACACCCAAGGATTTAAGGACTCGAGCAATAAGGCCACAAAACTAAGGATTTTATTATATGAACCGCTTTTAGGCGTGAATACTTATACTTTATTAGGCACAAATACCCAGATTAATCAGAGAATATATATATATATATATATATATATATATATATATATATATATATATATATATATATATATATATATATATATAAACAAGGCATACGAATCTTTGTTTTGAACCCTAAGTGTGTAAGTGTATAAAGTGTGCAAATATTATCAAGGTAAAGATCAAGACTAAATTACTTCACAAATTTGCTTTCTAACCATAGAAATTAAATAAATAATCTTGTTTTGACCAAGTATAAGAAATCTTAATTATGATTTCCTATCCTTAAAATTGACTTAATTTATTACAAAAAATATGTCAAAATATCATTTCTATTTTCAAAAAGTTTTTAAAAATAAAGAAAAAATGTTAATTTTTTTTAATAAAAAGGAAAACCTAAGTTATGTTAGAACCCTCCCCCACACCTATCTCATGCATTGTCCTTAATGTATGAATTAATGCATAGATGCATGAAAAAAAAGAAAGGGAAGGAAAAATTACCTTAAGGTGGTGGTTCCGGTGGTGGTCTGATTGGTCCACGAAATGCGGCCCAATTGAATTTGTGTGAAGTTTGAAGGAACCTACTAGAAACCTCTCTAATGTAACCCACTAAAATGATATATATATATATATATATATATATATATATATATTATATATATATATATATATATATATATATATATATATATATATATATAAATGATCCTTATTCAAAATTTTATCCCATATAATATTCAAATTTCACAAATAATTTCAGAGTCAATTTTATTAATACCTTTGTCCCATAATGGAGTGTGAAAAGATGGAATGATTGACTTAAACTTAGGAAGTACGGGAACTAATACCGACTCAAAAAAGTGATTTAAGTCAAGTAAAGACTCAGAAGTTGAGATTGGTTCAGGAAGTGGTTTCAAATAAAGAATTTGAAACTCAATTCCACATTCATTTTCCAACAACGGAACGTGACTTAACATTGGTAATTCAAGTTCAAGAATGACAGATGTGGGAATCAAAACTGACTCTAATATATTACTCAAGTTGGATAACAAAACAATATTGATTTAGGAATTTGAACTGGATCACAAATTTGAGAATCTAGGTCACATTACTCATTGAATTCAATTTCATAAAAATGAGCACTTGCCAATTTGTCAGTGGGACTTTCAAAAGTATGAAATTGGTCAAGTTCAATATGATGATCATAAAAGATTGACGATTCAATTTCATGATGAATTGGCACAGGGTCCAATATTAACTCGAAAAAAAGATTGAAATCAGGTGAAGACACCGGAGTCATTATTGAATCAAGAAGTAGAATTGAATCACGAAGTTGAGGTTCATGATCATATTCATTCTTAAGTTCAATTTTAGGAAAGGTATAACATGCCAAAATGTCAATGTGATTTTCAAAATTTAGAGTTTGGGCAAGTCAAATAGGGTGTTAAAATGGAATCTTGTTTTCAAAACAACATGATTCTTCGGCTCCAACAGAATGGTTAGCGACATTAGAAATGGTTAAACGGTGAGAATGGAGAGTTTGGACCATTATATCTATGTTATGATTATGAGCGATTTGAGCCTGAGTCATGGCTTCAAGCAGCTTTTCATAGTCGATTGGTTCATTGTTTTGTTGCAATTGGACTTGAAAAAAATGAAGTTTTGTTTTGAAATTTGTGGTGAAATTGTGAGTCCGTCAGATTTTGTGATTGTTGCTTGGATTCATGCATACACATTTCCAAGATTGATGGTTTTCTATTTTGAACTGGTGGAACTGAGTATGAATCTTGAAAATATTGTAGACAAGGTGGATAAGGAGAACAAGTTGGTTGAAAATTGGACTCGGGGGAGGTGAATCCCAATTGACTCTGTGAAGAGTTGAAAATTATTTAGAAATTATGGTCATAAGATTGGGGGCATAGGTTATGTTGATTTGGATAAGACCAATCTGACACACTAAGTTGGTTAAAGTTATGATATGCTTGGTTGGTAATATCCGAAAAAGAGGTCGGGGGTGTAATATAGATTACCATTAAAATTGAAAAAATTATTGTTATAAGCTATATCACACAGGAAATGTCAAACACAAACAAAGAAAAATAAACAAATAAGCAAGAAAATAAAAAAAAATCTTACCTAAGTTAGAGTAAACCTTAGACCTAGACGACTCCTAACTGATAAGATTGTTCACGACAGGTATATTGCTGAATCTGACCACAAGTTAATCGGCCAAGTAGGGGCAAGATTGGTAGGAGGTATCCGTACTTAAAACAACGGGCCTAATTATGCCAAAACCATCAGTCTTCGGGGTTTGGCCCTTCAATCCCCAACCTTAAACACCGATTGGCAAGAGTCAAATTCAAATCAACTTCCCATTAGGTCAGTCTCTATTTGAGTCCGAGAGGTCCTTAGGGTCAACGTCTACTCAGTTTTAGTTAGGCTTGGGTTAGTGAGTGAGGAGATTGTTTGTGGGCTAAGGGAGGGTAATGACTTCCCCATCTTATCTTATTTATAGGACAAGCCCTTAAATCAATTTAGTGCAGTGTACAAGTATATAGAAAAATGTAACACTCAAACAATATTCATATAAGAATGAATCTTATACTAATTCAATGCACACATACCTG